>CM031238.1:752171216-752322158 GCA_018340775.1 Taxus wallichiana var. yunnanensis
TTGCTGGTGAAGGAGTGAATAGCTAAGAAAGGTGAAGTGTAAGAGTTGTAATCCTCAATGTATTTTGTGTGCCTTAGTGTGCATGAGAATGTGTAGTTGATGACCATGTTGTAGAGGTAGTATGAGGACATGAAAAACAAGGTAAATCAAGGAGCATGTGAGAAGACTTCATGATTGCAATTTTTGCTGCAGTATGTATGCATGAGGGTGTAGGTGTTTGAAGGTGTCATCCAAGGAGAGAGGCATGACAAATGTGTATATGAAAGAGGCCATTGAAGTCTGTTATTGCAGCAGTATGAAGTGAAGAGAAGACAATTGAATCAAGGTGAGTGAAGAAGGGAGATGAAGAGAGACGAGGAGCTGAATCAGAGATCACAATATGTTGGTTCAAACAACAAGATGAAGGTGATCAAGACATTGTAAATGTCTAAATGGAAGCTTAGCAAAGTAGGGAGTTGTTGCTTCCTTGTAAGTTGTAGTTTGCAAAAGGTTGAGTAGGTGCTTGACTGAATTTCAGAGTTGTTGTCGCATGAGATAAAGTCATAAAGGTCAAGTGAGAGCTTGGGCCAAACTTTGGAGTCAGAAGCCTGGGTTGAGTGGATGCTCAACAAATTAAATCTCAGAATCTTTATAGGAAAAATTGTCCACACTAATGCATTGATTTGGAGTGTGTTATTCTCCCTTTAAGGGTTTCCCACATTAAACATCGTCTCCATTGTGTGTCTTTACAATTCATATACTAGGTTCAAATGTCTTTGTTATTTATCATGACAAAAGCTTCAGTTAAGATTCAATGATTTACTGCAGAGTTTTGGGAAGTATTCTCAAAGTTTTCGAGGAAGCACTCATTCACCCCTCTCCTCTCATCGCTGTGTGTTTTGTGAACAGGAATTGGTGTAGGGTCGGGCTTGAGAAGTCATCCATCATCCTCATAGATATGTAGCAGAACCCTTGAATTGGGGCTGAAAGGCGATGATCCGACCATTCGGAATAGACTTTCTCAGGTTATAAATGCAATCTTCTTATATCATTTGACAAGGTTTTGATGGGAATGCAGGGATAACTTAGATTTTAGATCAATTTGGCTAAGAATTTCTTTACACCGCGCCGCTAGTCCAAAGTAATCCCATCAGAAATCCTTAGGGAGGCGGTAGCAATTATTCACAAGTAATTTTTTAAGGCCCGATAGTCAATGCAGAGTCTACATGTTCCATCTTTCTTTGGTGCCAAGATAATTCGGCTTCCACGAGGGTGAAAGAGCCCTCGGCCTAATGTATCCCTTTTGAATCAGCTCTTGGGAGTCAGCCTCTTACAAATCTCATCATTATGAAGTTCAAAGGAGAGCTGGGGACCAAATCAATAGCATGTTTTAATTAATCGGGCTGTTGGCACTCCTATGGGTGATTTCGGGAATAGATCATCATACTCTACTATGATTTGGTTCATCTCGATTCTTTCGTTATATCGGAGATGTGTAATGAGTCATGGTAAAGCAGCCCGACAACTTTCTTGTGCTCAGTAGCTTTCTTGAACATTAGGATGATAGAACAACTGTGTTTTCGCTAACAATTTCTTATATTTAGCAGACACTAATAAGGAACCTGAAGTTGAAGGGGATGACATCTCAGGTCTACGTAAAAACGGCTGACCGCTAATGCTAACAAACCCACCCTTCGAGGTCGCGGAAGCTCATAGATGTTATGTCTGTCCCATGAATGGCTTGATCCCGGAGCGCATCACAAACATATAATGGAACAACATCACACATGACTTCATGTGGAAGAGGGTTTTATTACATACATACGGGAGGAGACATTGTTGCGTGACACTGAAGATATCTTCACAGGATTCAACCACTCGATACTATATGGAGCTGTGGATGTGACTTTACTGTGGAGAGGTTAGACTTTTCACAACATCAGGAGAAATTAAATTCTTTTGACTTCCACCATCGTTAAAATGCAAGAGGCTTACCCTTTTACCTAAATTTGGGAGTGAAATAGCCTTTTCTTTTCATCGATCTTCTTGACTTGTAAGGTGGAAATGGTCACATTTGGTTCAACATCTACAATTTCATCTTCGTCATCTCTGAACTAGCCAGGGTGCATCAGGAATTGGAGCTTGAATGTGTGCTTAAGATGGTATGACTCGGCGAGTAAGGACTTGATGGCTTGACATTCATCACTGGAATGACGATTAGTCTTGTGGAAGTCGCACCACTTCCCTCTCTTCTCCTTGTGTTACTTATTTCCTTGTGACTCCTCATGTTGCCAACCTTGACCTTGGGTTTGACCTTATCATGTTTTCCCCTCGGAGAAATTTAGTTTTTGTATTTTTCTTTTTATGTTTTTGATCAATCTTGATCGCGAACTTATACACCTCGCCGAGGGTACGAAAAGCTGTAAAGAGAGGTACATGTCCTCCCGTATGTACCATTGTAGGCCACTGCGATACTTGAGGATCTTGTGCTGTTTTGTGTCTTGAATGCCCAATCTTGTAGACAAAGAATGAAAAGTATCAATATAATCTTGAACTAAGCGGCTTACCTTAGCGGATTCTGCCCACTTGTATGTAGAGATCTTCATGGGCTCAGTGGGAGTAGTATTCTTCCTTTATGGCATGTCTCTCAAATCATCTAATCACGAGTTCCTCTTGATGCCAGTTGCTCGTCCTTATTGAGTCCATTCTGCATACTCTTCCCCACCAATTTTTGACAAAAGTGATGATTTCAGAAGAGCAAATGTTATTTTCTCTTTGTCAGTGAACTTATTGACAAAAAAGTAGGAGGATAATTTGTCCAACGACGGTTTTCCTCACATCAAAATTTATTTACCTCAAAAATAGAATTCAAAAATTTACTTAAACCTTGAAGGGTGTCGGGTCGGCATCGGGGCAATCAAGGGCTGACTTGCATAGAGGAGGCATGATTTCCCATTTGTAGATGTTGAAGGGTTTGGGTGAATTGTTTGTAACATCTGTATCTTTTTTTGCTCTGAAGTGAGAGCTTCGTTCACCATTGCTTAGAGGATCATTTGGTCTCGGTAGTTGTCTATCCATTTGAGGTACGCCTGTGCGACGATTAAGTATTCTCAAGGATTTTGCGTGGACCACCTAAAGCTTCTTATATCAGTGAGCCTTGTGCTGGGAATCATACACTCTAAGAGACAACTTCACTCTGATACCACCGATCAAATCTCAAGGGTTTTGGGATTAAAGAACAAAATAACAATTGTGCCAGATGTAAACAATAAATCTATATCTAAAAAGAGATGTATATTATTTAGAAGTCTGAGATTACAATAGCTATCTTTGCAAGGGGATGTGTGTCCTTCTCTTTCGGGTTACATATACCTACTTTTAGAAATATGAAGAGACATCTAGAAGAATGTGGAAAGTCACCTATCTCGAGGTAGACGAGGTGGTTCACCTTCCATGAATTACATATGCAAAAATTTCATGAAATTGCTATTTTTAGACAACACTACAAAAATTGCATTTTGAGGCCTTTAGAACCGGATTTCGGGGGTCAAACTGATGCAGGAGCATCTTCATAAGGCATATTGGTCATGAATAAGTCTGAATAAGCCTTCTCAAGGCATTCATAGCATGTATTAGGATATAAATACTTGTTCCTCCTAAAAGTTGATGTTTGAATATTTGAAATTGTGATGTAAAAACTCTTGTGAAGGAGCAAAAGGTTAATGTTGGGTGTCTTAGGTGTGTATGAGTTGTCTTATCTCCACCAGCTACGTAGAAGGAGAATTGAAATGGTCTAAGATATCATGTTATCAATTTTTAGCTGTCCAAGGTCATAGTTGACCAACAAACTCCTTAAATTTTGCATTTGTAGTTGAGAATCGTAACCAAATTTGGAGTTCTAGATCTTGATAAGGAGTATCATAATTAAGTCAAGCTATTCAAGGACAGAGGAGGTCGAATGCAAGTCAAGAGAAGGACAGAGAAACAAATTTTAGCATCAAGGAACAGAATAGTGAAGGAGTGGAGAAGGAATTGTGTAAGAATAATATGGAATGACTGGTTTTTCTCATGAATGAGATTGGTTTAAGCTTTCTGAGCTCTTATTATCTTAGTTCTTCCTTATGGGATGTATATTCAATGGTTTATAATGTATCATGTATGATTTGCACTTTAAGAACCTCTGTTTTACATGTTTTTAGAAGACTGTGTATGAAAGGGTTTAACAGAACAGTGAGGAGGAAACCCTCAATCTACCAAAACTTATCCTTTGTTCTTGACTGTCAATTCCAATAGATTAAGGAGATGATTCTAAACACCTTCACATTTTTTAGAACTCTTTATGATGCTTTATAAGGTTCTTATAGCTAAATGAGTGTTCTCAGGCCTGATCCAGGGCATTGTATAAGTTTTTTCCACCAGTGAAAATCTTTTAAACTTTGTGACGAGTTATGTCTTAGCTCGAAAGAAGAAGACCCCCAAATTTCATTTGAAATGGATCTATGTTTGAAAAGATATCAATGACTGTGTTTGGCTGTGCAAAGGAAGAATTTCAGTATGCAGAGTCTAAGGGTAAGAGAGAAAATTTGATAAAATCTCATTCACTATGCCTCTAGACTTGTCATACAGGTTGTTTGAGTGTATTCAGGGTCCTTAAATAGATTTTAGGAGTACACTAAGAGAATCACATAATTCAAGCTTCAGGTATGACTGTGCATATCAGGAAACTTAACTAGGTCACTGTGCAACTTGGAAAAGGGTGAACTGGGCAAAGTGGATAAGGATCTAGGTTATGAGCGTCTATGAGAACCTTGGATAATATAAAGAGTACCTGAAACACACAATATTATTGCATGATAACTCTTTGTTTGTATTTTGATACCTAAATTGTGTCTAGAAATGACTACAAGGGGAACTAGGCAGAGTATGAAAGAGATTTAAGAAGAACCTAAGCATCCTCAAATCCAAGTGGACACATCCCTCTGAAATGATACCTCTACCATGAGAATCCAGGTATTAATGACCTTATGCATCCTCAAATCAAGGTGACAACTTTTCTAAACAAGACAAGAAGGTGTAAGGTTTAGAATTACACATTTTGGTTTAAAACCCAGAGATCGTGAAAGTGTGTGTAACTAAGTTAGAATACCTGCAGGGATGGAATAAGTGATCTTTTGGTATGGAATTTCATCTACTGTTAATATTGTTTATACTCCTAGTCTCTTCATGCACCTAGTAGACAAGATACTATAATCCAAGGAGTACAAATCTGAATATATGATCTTGACAGGGCAGATAATGGTATTAAATGATTCTAAATGATGATTCCTAGTTACATGCATGTGAAATAGGGCCTGCAAGAGTGTATAGGTTCCTATAAGGTCACTAAGATGGTTATAAACTTAAGGTGATAAAGTAGAACTCTTTATCTTGTTCTATATAAGAGATAACTAATACCCTTGTGGACTGTGACAGAGCAGGATAGATGAAATATATGAGTTAGAGAGTCTCTATGCTAGCATGACATCATCCTTAAGGTGACAGAGCTATTGAACTTGAGGATAAGGGGAACCTAAGTAAGTGATCTTCATCTATGAAATGATCATGAGTATATCCTCTTAGTGAAAAGTCAGTGCATGAGGTCTTTAATTCAAGGTAATTGATGACAATTGTTACTTGGGAGCTAAATCAGGTATATAGTTCAGAGGTTATATGCTATAGTGGGAGATTTCAAACACTCTATACTGTGCTATACTCTTCATCTAGTTGTTAAAAAGGTGGTATTCCTCAAACTTGGTATGGTGGCCTAGACTTACTAGTAGAATCTCATTTTGAACATCATGGATGATTGATGAGATTTCATGATTTGTTTAACATTGTTCTAAGCTTCTTACATCATAAGGAGGTTACATTACTAAGAAAGGGTCAAAGCTTTAATCATTTGTAAAAGAATGAGATCTAACCTTGCATGGGGTTTGAGAAGGGTCATTGAGACTGAAATCTTGAACTTGCACTATCATGAACTCGTAAAAGGATGATCTGATCAATATCATAAGCTGAGTTAAGATGGTACACCACAATCTTTTCCACATGAGTACTGCACCCCTTCACCATATTCTACGCATTCCAAGCTTTTGAGCGCATTTTGAAAGCGGAGTCAATCAGAGTTACTGTCTGAAGTTATGACTCTCGGAACTTACCCCACTAGAATTGCTTCCTGGATTGTTGTTTGGATCACCTGTTGAGGTTTGATTAAAATTCATCACGATGGCTTTGAACTTGTGGAGGGAAAAAATTATTTTATATTGAGTAGTATGAGAGGGAGGGGGAGGCGGATGAGCTATTAGATGAAGAAGGCGTGTTATATGAAATAATTTGAAATTCATATGCTTTCATCTCTTGTGATGCCTTACCATGTTTTGCAACGGCCTGAAAAAACCCTTAAGGTAGTGAGGTATATAAAGAATCGGAAAGTGTGTTATAATCGATTTAGGTAGCATCCATACTTTCATCCATTCCAACAATCGGTAGGGCGATTCAATTGCTCAAATATCCAGCCCCATAATTTTAGGTGATGATTACTCAATCAAGTGTTAAAGGAAGTGTCATAAGATTTAGCTAACTGGTGGGAACTATCAGTTTACCATCAATATTGGAAGAGTCGAAATGTGGTCTTGGGTGACAGATGGTTTTATAGTCTATTGGAATAACGTCTGTGAATTTCAAGATCGATTTATTAGGCTCATAGTGAATGGTAATGATCATGAACTCAAGGGTATTTATTGAGGCTTGTGCAAGTATTTTTTTTATTCGTAAATGGCGAGGTTGTGGGTCCCTCTCCTAATTATATTAAAAACCAAAAAGTTTCACGAGATAGACTATTATAGTTAGAGGCGATTATCGATGGTTACATGAACCACGTAAAAGAAATGAACAAAACCTAGCTATTCATGTAGGAGGACAAACATACATCACTCCACTTTAGATTACAAAAATTCGAAAACAAACCTCAAGGGGGAGGGAACATGGCAAAGCTATGCAAAAACCAAAAGGGGATAGTTCAAATTATGTTGTGGTAGCTTCCTCCACCATCATTTCCCTGGTGCTAGTTTCCAAACCTTTTGCGTCTATTGGGTCACAAGGGGGCGAGAGGATCCATTCGGCCACCCAAGGAGACATCCTAATTTGTAAGGCCGGCCATGCGATCAAGGAATTTGGAGGCCTGCAGCTCTCTTCCTCGGTGTTATGAGCCTCGAGGCCACAAAAGTGATGGGGGTGCAAGAGAGGGAAATCGAGTCATTTGTAGGAGAAGATACCTAGTGGATGCCTTGTTGCGACTGATGATCAACCTCTCTTTTGCGAAATTTGCCACAATGTTGAAATGCTGCTCCGGTTCCACAAAAGTCTCCCTAGCCACAACACCATCAGCGGTAAGTAAAGCTAGTTCCAAAGAGGAGTCCAGGAATTCTGACTCGAGTTCGTCAACCGACAAAGCCAGGCTGACTCGATGAGCAAGGCGAATGAAGTGCATACTTAGCGGTAGCCAATGACTTGTTTGTCAGGCTCAATCCGAGAGAAAGTTTCGATGAAAAATGAGGCAATCTCAAAGTTCATGCGAGGGCTCTGAGAAGCTTGACATACTCTCTGAGAGCCTTTGCCTTAGTGGCGGTCAACACTAACCCAAATTAAATGATGAAAATTGATGCATAAACATCGGTCATGGCCGAGAAGAAGGCCATTTCCCTTTGGAACGGCACCGAGATAAGGAGCGAGGAGTAATGGGTTCATTGCGAAGCTGGCAACCGAATACGATGTGGACAGAGCATGAGTAGAGCTATTAAACAAAGAGTGAATGAAACCAGGTGGAGTGAATGAAGGCAATGATCACCGATAAAGGTGAAGGATACATGTGAGGGGACATGGAGTCACCATCCCCTAAGCGTGCGACATTGATGGGAAGGATAGTGAAATCCGATCAAGCGTGCCTTAATGATGTGCGGAGATGGGGATGAGTACGGTGATATTTTTTCGAATTGATTTGAATTTTCTTGAACTAGAAGAGTCTTGTATTCAAAGCCGGCTCAGTGCAAGCGTCGTTCGAGGATCAACCACGGACTCAGGAGGTTAGCCGGGGAGGACCACTAATGGATACCTGGTGATAGCTCCAGACAATACCGATCCCGCCACTTAAGGTTAGAATCTCTAGGGAATACTCCTGGTGGAAGTCGTTGGGCTCCAGCCAACCATATGAAAGCCTTACAATGAACTCCCTGTTTGTTGAGAACAAGGGCCAAGTGGAGGAGAAACTTTTCAAGAGAATGAAAGTGCACCTATGAGAAGGCTTTTACCTACACGACCGTGGTGTCGATGAGGTTGGCGTTGAAGTGGAGTGCAAATCATGAAGAAAACAACTCCTAAAGACCATGCCATGGCTCTGCTAAGTTATCAACCAAGTCATCCAAAGTTTGGGAGGCTCCATGATTTACTGAGGAAGTTTGCCACCTTATTAGCCTCCCGATAACAATTGGATGCTCCATTGGTGAAATCTGTAGAGGAGATGATGGGCTTGGCCAAGGATATTATCGATTCTCCATGCCTTGGATTTCCGGTTTGATAGCCTTTGTAATGACCATGAGTCCCTTGATACAAATTCGATCTATGCCATAGCTAAGGGAGCCAAAGACCATGTACTAATGTGGATGCCTTGTGACATTACATAAAACATCCGGGAGGTGGAAAAAGCCAACTCGAATCAAGGTGTTGGAGGAATCCCTAATGACGCATTTTGCTCCGAGAGACACCCGGATTACCCTTGGAAGCCCCGTCATAGTTTAGCTTGAAAAACCAAGAGTCGGGAGGAAGCCATTTGGTGTTAAGCCTTCTTACTTTGCTATGTGATGAAGACAATACACTAGGCCCATTAATGGGAGGGGCCTTGGCAAGTAATTAGTTCCCATTGCATGGAAGAATTGTTGAATATAGGAACACATGGAGTCATTTTCTCATTGCCGTGCTTTATGACATAAGCTCCTCTTAATAGTTCAGCCCATAGTTCAAAAAAATCGTGTCGGCGATTAATCGGCAGTGCCAAATTTTGACTCGGAAATCGGGAATCAGCAATAATCGATAACTTTATCGCTACTTTTAAAAACATTTAAATTCATAAAATATACTTAAATTAAATGTAAAAAGAATGTATCTTTTATTGCTCACATGTTATCACGTTATAAATTGTATAAAATTAAATAACATATAAATTACAATATAACTATTAATTAAATATATACACAGAATAGTTAACTATTAATTAAATATATACAAAGCAACAAAAACGAAATAATATATTAAATAAATACTATTAAGTTATTAACTATTTAGTGTAAACTATGTTAAATATATACTGGGTATAGTATGTTATATATTATAAGATTAAAATTTTTTATGAAGCTTTGCAGGTATTGTAATATATATTATAATATTGAAAATCTTAAAAAAGGAAAAAAAGGAAAAAAACTTCCATAATATTGTGATTGTAATACTTACTTGCTAGGGAAAAAAATGGCCACCAAGGCCATGAAATGGGCCTGAATTGGCCTATATTGGTGGGTTAAAAATTGGAGTGAAATAAATAGCAGGAAATTGGCCCAATGGAGTGATGGAAAAGTGCCCTCAAAAGCCAGTCGAATGCCCTCCTACGTGAGTGAAATGGAGGAAATACAAGTCGCAGAAGTAAAAAACGATTTGAGCAGAAGAAAACAGGAGAAAAAACAAATCGTTTTGGTCATTTTTCGCATTAAAACATAAGCCATGTTTTCACCGATGATTTTCCACAATTTTGGAGGGTTTTGTATTGCCAAAAATTGCCGGTTAATCGGAAAGCCAAGAATCGCGATTTTTGGAACTTTTAATCGTTTTACCTGCAAAAAACGATTAATCGCGATAAACTTCCGATTAATCGCGATTTTTAAAACAGAGGTTCAGCCACTAGATTTAAAGAACACTACTAATAAGCATGTCTAAGATTCTTCCTCTACAGAGGTATTATGACCATACTATTAACCTTATTTTGTGAAGCTGGCCACCTAATCTCTATGTCTGCAAAAGAGTGCGATTGAGAAGACGGTGCAAAAATTGTTGGAGGCAAACATCATTAAACCTACTCAAAGTGCCTGCTCTTCATTGGTGGTCATGATTCACAAAAAGGATAACACTTAACAAATTTGTTGACCTTATCGGGAGCTCAACGAAAGTACAATCAAAAATAAATTCCCATTCTTGTACGGATGAATTGCATGGAGCAATGTTTTTCACAAAACTATATCTTTGATTGGGGTCCCATCAAATCAGAGTTAAGGATGAAACTACTTTTCGCACAAGTGAAGGTCACTATGTCTTCTTGGTGATGCCCTTTGTCTAATGAATGCCCCGTCCACATTCTAAAGTTTTATAAATTGTCTTTAGGCCATTCCATAGGAAATTTGTCTTACTTTTCTTTGATAATATTTTGATTGACAACAAAACTCAGGGGGTTCATTTGAGGCATTTAGACAAGGTTGTGCAGATCTTGGAGTTCATTAACCGTATGCGAAACCTTCTATGTGTGCTCTTGGAGTAACGTAAAATATCTGCGTCATATTGTTTCTCATGAAGGGGTTAAGGTAGAGCTTGCCAAAATCAAGGCTATGTTGGAATGCCCTATGTCCAAATCACTGAAGAGTTCTTGGTCTCATCAGGTACTACCATAAATTTGTTAGACATTATGGAAGAATAGATGCTTGCTTATTGGAGTTGGAAACTTCGCAAGCATTTCAGAGGTTGAAAGAGGCAATGTGCACTATACATGGTTTTGCCAAACTGGATTTTAGTAAACCCTTAATGCTGGATTGTGATGCTTTAGGTTATGGGATTGGCTTAGGTTTGATGAAGGAATACTTCTATTTGAGAGTCATCAAGGGAAATAATGTAGTCAAGTCAACTTATGCAAAAAGAAAGAATGTTATTTTGCATGCATTTAAAAATGGCTACAAGGTAAAAACTGACCATGATGGTGTTACATATTTTTGGGAGCGGCAACTCTCTTTAGAATAACAAAAAAATGGTATCTGTAATGACAAGTTACGACTTTGAGATCATCCACAAGAAAGGAAAGGGAATCTTGATGGCTGATGCCTTGTCCCGATAGAAGACAAGTCACACCTTTGTGCGAGTCCGTTATAGAGCCTGATTGGATCGAAGCAAATAAAGTAGAATGGCAAAAGGATCCTAAAACCCACCAAATTATATAGAAGTTTACTCAGTATCTTGACAACATTGAATTTTGTTCTGTCAAGGAGATGCACCGTGGTACAAAGACCGCCTATTTTTATGCATAACACCATATTATCAGATTGCATGGTTATTCTGATTTCCTCGAGACTTATCACATGGTCAAGAAGGATTTCTTTTGGGAAAGGTCTTAAAGGGGATGCCCTTAAGTTTGTGTCATAATGTTAGATATGCCAACAACACAAGGTGGAAACACCCAAAGGCCTCGGGACGACTTCAACCTTTGTCCATTTTGAATCAAAGGTGGGAGGAGGTATCTATGGATTTCATCATTGGTTTATTAAAGTACGAAGGCCCAACTCGTGTCATGATGGTTGTGGATCAGCTCACCAAGTATTCACACTTTGCAGGTTGGGTCATCTAACTCCAACATGGTGGCATAAGTATTCACAAAGAGTGTGCAAAAGCTCCTTGGGAACATTGTTGGGAAAAATAGCTAGCTTATTCCATATAGTTGATGGTATTGGTTTAATATGTTGAACCTATTAGATAGGTCGGGTAATTAGGATGTTGTTGGGTGATTGTAACCACACCTGTGGAATAGAAATACGTTTAGTAATAGGGATAGAGAATCATGCTAAGGTGATAAGTATTGTTTCCTAAATAGTAGGAACAAAACAAATCTTAATATTGTATAAATGTGTTAAAGTTATCAATGAAATTATCCTGGTACCAGTGTTAAGAAACTATCAATGGTATCAGAACAGGTTTAGCCTACAAGAATTGAAGGAAAGATCTAGTCGACATCAATTTCTATTTTCCCAATGTGCAGCTTTTCATATTCTCAGTATTTTTTTAGAAACTCTGCAAATTTCAATAAATTTCAGAGGTCTTTCTAAAGTGCGATTATTAGTTTTTTGAAGCTTGTTTGTTTTGCGAAGAGCATTCACTGTGATAGACAGAGTTTAGGAGGTAAAATGTTTAGTTAGAAGGCACAAAGTCTGAAGTTACAAAGGTTTCTAATCAAATATTAACCAGTTTGGCATGATTAGGGTGTAGAAAAGTATGAATCAAATATAAATTTATGCTGGGGCTCCTGAAGATTTCTCAGAGACTTCCAATGGTACCAAACAAAAGATCAGTTTGTATGTAGAAGCGTGACAGCCAGGTATTCAAAGTGCTCTGTTTTTCTTTCTTTTATCATTGGCTTTGGCGTCCTACAGCAAAATCACAGTTTGAGCACCCGAGCAATAACATCTTTATTTTTAATAAATAGGCATTTGTTTATAAAGAACAGCAGCTAGTCTGGCAATGGGAGGAGAGGTGTTGATCAGAACTGAATTGAAGCTGTGTTCTTCTCTTTATCAAGGCATTTGGCCCTTTGGGAGGTCACCCCCTCAAAGTGGCTCTCCCTTCATTCTGTATTTCAGCACTTGTTATCTGCTATTATCTGTTTCAGATCTATGATCTGTGTATTTCATTGATTTTATTGCTATATGAAAATCTTTGTGTCATCTATATGCTACATTATGCTAGTGATATTGTGCGAATCTGTTATGCATGCTATTAGATCAACTCTGTTTTGCCACTGACACCGGGAGAAATGCATTATTTTTGCTTGAAATATTTGTGACTACATCATCATAAATATAGTAAGATCATTTGAAAACTGTGTTACAGTTGAGGAATCTATCCATTTTATTTTTCAAGTGTCCAGCCTTCCCAATTTCGTATTTACTAAAGTTATTGGATTACTTTTAGGAGTACATCGATTGCCTTATGCTAGTTTGGTTAGCTAAAAATTTACAGATGAACTGCTTGTCGTGCATGGATGAATATTCTAGCATTTCTGGGATTAATGACTTTCCATATCATCTGTGAAGTAGATATTGAATCTCAAAGGGATGATGGGGGCAGACGTTATAAGCCCTCATTTATGCAATCTTTTGATCAGCCAAAACTCTCTCATGAAAACATGTAAGCTCTTGTCATGTTTGTAAGAGGGATAGTTGTCAGTGAGTGTGTAGAGGATTATACAGTTGTTGACCTAATAATAAGATTAAGGAAATCACTTGATGAAATTTATATTAGAGAGATTCCACATAGCCAGCATGTGTTCCTGGAGGAATGAGGCTCTGCAAGAAATCCTGATTTATCCACAGTAGTTTATAAGTTGTGCAAATCCAAGAATGTGCATTGTAACATCTTTATTTTCCATCAATAAAAATGTGTTCATTCATAAAAATGAACCTTTTGGGTAGGCTACACCAATAAATACGAGAAACTTATTAAGGAGAAAGTTGATATATGTGCTTTTTGTGTCTGACTTTAATTTAACTTGTTATAGCACTCATATGCAGGGTACATTTGGCCATATTGTCTTGTGAATGGTTCAGTTTTGTGAGATGCCATATGCTAATGAATAATACTAAGGCTATGTATGGATTCAGTCCTATTCAGTAAAGGCTATCCATGTATTCAAGTGACTTGACATCTAATCTTATTACAACATACAATCTTGATTGCTTGTATCAGGACTAGTTGCAACAGCTACTTCATCCGGGCTTAGGAATTCTTAGTTGTAATTCTCTTTGCAGATTTAGTGTGACCATTTTTTTTATTCTAATGTTGAAATTGTATTAGTATAATGACTTGCTTACTGATGTCTATAGTTCTCAAATTTATGGCAGTCTATCCTATTACGGTTGATTTGGTTTAATCACTGGGCACAGTTTTTCACTGTGAGGGCTGATCTAGGGTGTGATGATGTTGTACCTGTTCAATTCTTTCTCATCTTTCATGTTCTTTAGGTTATTTGTGGGTGTACAGATTCTGTTTTTGGCACTATCTTAATTTATTTTTCTGTTTTTGGCTGCAGCCAGCTTTCTATTTCTACAAAAATGGTGTATGCGTTGCAGCTGTTATTGGATCAGGTCCTACTAAGCAGATAAAGGATATGATTAAATATCTATCAGATTGATTATTTTCTATGTTCCACGGGGAGCGCGTCCTGCGCCCTTTTAGGGCTGTCCCGTACCGGGCGTTTTTGGAAACTCGGGGACGGGGACTTGCAGCCCTTGGGCATTTCAGTGTAATTATTATTGTAATTAATACTTCAACCTTATGTGAAATCTCAATTCAGCGCCAATTTAATGTATTAAGTTTCTATATTTGAAATTTTGTTGTGTGTGATGAATGATTTATCAATGTTATCATATAAATATTTGAAATTTCCTATATTTTTTATATTTTCCTTTATTTTTAATAAATTAATAGCCGTCCCCTAAAAAAAGGCCTCCAAAAAAATCCGTCCAGAAACACGTCCCCCCGTCCCTTGCCGTCCCGTCCGGAAACTTGGTGGAACATAGATTATTTTCAGTTGAGACTGAAGAAAGATTTTAATGACGTCCACGAGATTGAAGAGTCTATGGGACCAAACGAAACCGATACATTAAGCAGTTTTCAGACTCTTTGCCATATCAACTCTTCTACTGTGAATCTTGAGCACTAAACCAACGATCTTTTGAAGTTTTGTTTCTGCAAATAACTCATTTAAGTTGTCCACTTTTAATTCGTTTTAAATCTTTGGATACGATGGATATCATCATATGTTGAACACTCCATAATGAAATGCCATTCCGTTTCAACAACCCCTTTGTTGCAAAAAAGACAAATTCTCCTTTCCCAATCCTCTTTGGGAATAGTCCATCTACCGGTTTCACAATGAAGATGATGTGATCCGGTCCTCAACTGAGCCACTAAAATCCTTGCCTTACTTTTGATAACTGCCCCTAGATAAGCTTTTTCATCATGCTCCCAAGTGGGGTTGAATTCTTTGATATATTGTGCTTTCTTACGACCCATCTGTTCTGTCCACATGGCAGTCCTAAACTTCTCCATCACATAATTTTTTATTTCCTTGTTGTTGTTAGGACACTCCTGAAAATTGATGCCCCATTTGTTCATCCATTTGTTGTTTTGTTTCATCCAGGTTTTCTTTCTGCGCTCTAGATTATCCTCTGTAACCATTTTGGGCCAGCGAAGATCGTCCATGCTTTCAACTTTTTTCAAATAGCTTATCAGCCGAGTTATTGCCGATGCTTCCATCGGGAAGGTACCCGCTTCAGCTAACAAGATCTCATAAGGAACTGTTGATTTAACTTTAAGAGTGCTTGTGATTAGATGTTTCTGGATTCTTTCTAATTGTCGCCATCCATGCTTTGACACGCTACTTCCCCAAACCTCACAACCGTAAAGAGCAACCGGAGTAACCAACAAACCAAAGAGGGTTTTCTTAGTTTTCCAGTCCCAAAGCTCAGCTTTCCTACACCTATTTTGAAGTAGGTAAGATGCTTTCCAACCTCCCTGTATCCTTTTTGCTCTGCAAGTCTCCCAACTCATCTTGTTGTGGAAATCAATCCCAAGATATTTATATTTTGTAACAATTTCCAATGTACTCCCCTCAAAAAAGAAAGTTAAATTGCCTCTCTTTTCTTTTCAAGGAAAAAATCATGATTTTTGTTTTGCTTAATGTTCACTTGCATCCCGACTTCCTGGCAAAAGAATTCTAAAGCTTTTAGATGCTCCCTCAATCCTTGAGTTGTTGTTGAAATTAAGATAAGATCATCGGCATATAAGAGTAACTTCACCACATACTCGGCCAACTGAACACCCCCTCCTTCGGTTTTACGTAACCATTCTTCAAGCTTATCAATGTATAAACCAAACAAAGTGGGAGAAAGAGGGCAACCTTGTTTGACCCCAATGTCACTACCAAAACATTCAGACATACCTTCTCTTGTTCTGATTTTAGCTCTGACCTGCTCATAAAGTCTATGTACTGTTGCTCTAAGCTCATCTGGAATCTCAAGTTCCTCCATCTTGTTCCAAAGTTTGTCTCTAGGAACCGTGTCAAAGGCTTTCTTAAAATCAACAAAACAACAAAAAAAGCTTCATCCCCTTGGGTATCCCATACCTTTTCAATCAAGTGCCTAAGAGTGATGCAATGATCAATGGTTGAATGTTTAGATCGGAAACTTGCTTGTCCTTTTGCTCTTTTGCCCTCTCTTTCTGCCCAACTGCTGATTCTACGCTCTATCATGCCCCCAAATAACTTACCAAAAAGAGGATTGATCATAATAGTGTGATAGTTAGAAGGATTATTGATATCCCCACTTTTAAAAGAGGAATAACCACACTAGTTGTCCACTCTAGTGGGAACCCAACCTGAGTTACATCATTGAAGATTTTTTTGATATGCGGAGTGAGCACCTCAACCCCCCACTTTAAAAATTCAGCTGCAACCCATCAACATCTTGAGCTTTACCATTTGCTAGATTCTTTATGCCATGTTTGATGTCTTCCTCGAAAAAAGTTCGATCGAAGTATGAATGATGGGAGGAATATCCTTCTGTTGAGACCGCTCGTAGAGAGTCTTCGCATATTCTAACCAATGAGCTTCTGTGATATTGTTTTCTATGTGTGTTGTTTTCTTTTGTTGTAGCTCCTTCCAGAATCCCTTGGGATTGTGTTTTCCAAGAGAAATTAATTCAGACCTTCTCTCTATTCACATAGCTTTCTTTTTTTTGTTGTACCAATCTCTTGTATTTCTTTTTATTTTCTTCTTTGTTCACGTCACTTTCCCTCATAGCTCTCTTGGCAGCCTTACAATCTTCGTCATACCACGGATTTGTTGGAAAAGTATTTGCAGCTCCCTTTCTAGGCTTAGATTTTTGCAAGCACTTAATGCCTTGTGAATTAAAGGTATCAACAACTTACTACAAACATAACCCCTTGCCCCCTTGTTTGTATTGCTCTCGATATCATTTCTTGCCATCTGAAATTGTTGTTCAAGGGCAACCACAAAAATTTCCTGATTTTCTTTATTTAAAATGATTTTGCCTTGTTTTGGAGATGTCTCTTGCATGCGATGAACTTGTTTTCCTTGTTGCTGATTTGAAATGGTACAAGCTTGACCAAGAGAGGATTATGATCAGATTTGAGCTCAATAGGACAATCTCCAATTTCAAACTCGAGCAACCTACAAATAGAGCTCTGAGTGCATATTACATAGTCCACTACACTTTGTCCATTGTAAGTTTTGCAAGTGATATTGCAGATCTGGGCCAAGCCTTCATGCCATTACAAATAACCATGTCGTATAAGCTACATAGACCTAGAAGCTCAACCCCAAAATGAGTCACCCCTCCATTACCATCTTGAGATAGTCTTTCCCAAAACTTGTCCTCTGCTTCGTTAAGCCAAAGCGGATTGTCATCTCCACCTTTTTCATTGCCCAACTGAAGAGATTGATTATTTGCAGTCCTTGCATTAAAGTCCCCATCAAAATAATTTCCCAGATGCACTAAACATAAATGTCTTTTTTTAACGAAGCATATGGGTCTTCCATATCAAATTTCTTTTCTTATATGTCTTTGAGCCTTTCGGTGCAAAGTAGCAAGCAACCAATCTGATTGTTGCCTTGTTATCTGATATTTTCAGCCAAATGTATTGCTTATTTGCATCTTCCTTTTCCACTTTGATGATCCCTAACCATGCTTCTTTGATTAGCATTGTAATTCCCCCGTGTCCTTTCCCTGTTTCACTTCCTTCGTTCCAAACTGAAATTTTCTTGTACCCCTCGAAATCGGGACTTTGCAACCATCGTGCTCATGTGTTTCTGTAAGAATAATAATATCTTTCCCCTCTGCTATGGGCCCCAAACCGGGTCCTCTTCTCCACGGATACCCCCTGCAATTCCAACTTACTATGTGCATGGGATCCCGTGGGGCCCCGGATTCCTATTTCTTGTTTGACCAATGATCACTGATTTGGGCCTTTCCATTCCTTAATTGTGCCCATTTTCCTGCCTCTCTTGCTTTTTTCACTTTCTCCCATTCCTTCTTTCGGTCTTCTTGTTGAGAAAATGTTAAATGTTGAGCAAATGTTAAATCCTTGTCTAGATATATGTGTGTGTCTCGAAGAAGTCCCCTACTTTTTAGGATAGCCTGCTTGTCTTCTACGGTTCTCATGACAACTCGCACATGTCGATCCTTTCCTCCCTCTATTCTCCTGCCAATCCTATTAGCTTGTTGTATATACCCTGTCCATTTCAACTTGTCTCTAAGGAAGTCCCTTGCCAATATGTCAGTTCTCTCTTTTCACCAAAATCTCTTAAGCCTTTGATAATAAAATTTACCGCTTTGTCCTGCTGGTCTTTTTCTTCTTTTATCTGAGTTTTGATGTGCTTCTCTATGACTTGCCTTTGTTCGTTTGATGATCCACTTACCACTTGTGACCAAGTTTTGGCCTCTTCTATCCGATCTCTTAGCTGGTTTTCTTTTATTTCCATGTTTTTAATTGCTGATTGGATTTCATTTATCTAAAATGTTTCATTTCCTTTTACCGTTTCGATGTTTTTCTCTCTCATGTTGCTTTCAAATGTCCTAAGTCGTGTTTTAGAACGACTAACTCTTGTTGTCCTCTTTCCATGAGGTTTTGAAGATTTAACACCTGCTCTTTAAGGACTTTATTTTCCCTTTCCAACTTGTGTCTATGTGTTGCACATTCTTTTCTCTCGTTGTCTTCTTGCACCTTCCGATTTTCTAAAGTTCCAAGTCTCTCTTTCATGCTCATGAGCTCATTTACATACAATTTTGAAGACCACATCAAAGGGGTAGATGTAGGGTTGTATAGTTGTTTAGGATCTTGCACTACTTCCTCTCTTTCATCCTTGTTTGTTGCAATTTTTTTCTATTTTGCTCAGTTTTGGATCCTCTCTACCCTCCTTATGTATTGATTGTTTTCCTTGTATTTGATAATCTTTGAAAACAAAATTCCCTTTGTTGTTCGTTGTTTTTGGTAGAATCAAAGTAAGATTTTTCTTTTGAGTCTACCTTAGCTTTTTGGCATGCCTACATGTCGTAAGATCCCCTTATACTGCTTTGCATTCACAAAAACCAACTTTTCCCTATTCCCAGTGCAAGAGTTTGAGAGTTTCCTGTATTTCCGTCTGCCATTGGTAAATGTGCCTCTGAAACAATGTACCTTTGTAACTCCAAGTTCGGATTGTCTTTGAAACCCTCATGCTTAACCATGGTTTTGCCTGTGTTTGTCGGCTTGTGCCCTAGAACACCCCACCGCTTTATAAATTATCTTTTTTGCAAAACCCAATCCCAAATCTCCATTTCGTAGTATCTTTGTGCTAAATCTTTTTGTTGTATTTTGTTTTTCTTTGGTACCGAGAAATCTTTGTCTTCCTTCGTAGCCTACAATCCTTGCCCCCTAATGCCTCGCCTGTGGGACCTTCGTTGTTGCCTCTGTTTTGTGTGTGGGACCTTTCACGCCTCTCGGATCAAACATTGCCTCACCGTTGCCTCTAGGACCTTCACGCGTTGCCTTCACGATGCTGTCGTTGCCTTTCAAACCCATGTCGTTGCTCTCGAAAACAACATCGCTCTACTCTCTCAAAGCAACAACCTCCTTAGTTGATACCTAAACGAGACTCACGATTGGAAGCGATAAGGACCTGCCTGTGGATTATGCTTGGAACATATGCCCAAAAAGAACAATACTATAAATCTGCATTTTCGAACGCTTTTCACCGGTACCGCGAGGATCCACTCTCATGGATTTTTATGGAATAGACAACCAATAAAACCTGTGGGGACGTTGTCAAACAGAGCTTACTATTATTCGGTGTTATGACATGTGCGAAATGGCATAGTTACCCTCGCACACGAGAGGGGTCCAGTGGTTCGAACCCCGCACATGATAAGAGCCGATTTAACACTCAAAGTGGGGGTTATCTTTGTCCTCGCATCACACAGTGTATGCCGAGGTCGAAGAGCTTACGATCTCCAATGGCATCGATGATCTCCTTAGGGCTCTTTCTCGTGACTCGTGTTCCTTAGGGCTCTTTCTCACGACATGTGTTCCTTAGGGCTCTTTCTCCAAGTTGTTATAAAAGAAACCTAATCCAAGTTGTGAATTCTTTATAAGCGAAGGGAGTAAAGAAGTCAATTTTGTTAAGGGAAGGGAAGGGAAGAAGTGAATTTTATATATATATATTGAATCTTATACGAAGACTCAATGATGGTAGATACCTTAACTTGAAGGAGTACAAACACTTCTGCATAAATTAAATGTGTAGAGAAAAAAGTGATAGTAATCCACGTTTATAGTAACAATGCAATAAAATGATTCATTAAGCTTATATCTCTGAATAATGTGTTTTGATGGAATTCAAGCTAACAAACTAGAGAAAAAATTCAAACCATTCATGTAAACAACATTAGTTCAAATGCACAAACAAAACAAAGACGTTTTTAGTTTAAGCAAAGAGAAATGAAGGATACAACCTTAATATAGCAAAAGCTCAAATTGAGGCTACACCACAGACACACAAACTCTGGAGGGTTCGTTGCGTTGTATTGAAATCCATGTCGTCTTGATGTCTCTTTACAAAGTTTTTTCACAAATTTGTGTGAACTGCTTATTATTAAGCTACAAATTATTTTTATAGCCTTGCATATTTTCAATGCTCTCTCCCCAAAAGGGAATACAAAACAATTGGATACAAGAGTTAGCTAAACTTTTATAGAGTAGACGAAATGGCTCCGTTTGACATTTTCAAAGCTTTAGAGAGAATCTTGCATGGCCATCAAAGGCTATTGAGATAACAATTCTAGTGAAGGGACGGACTTGTGCACTCCATGACTCGCATGTCAAGCAATGTAATCCTCCTATAGGACTATCGTGTTTGAAACACATTTGATGTTGTCTCTGCAATCACGAGCTTAAAACCAATCATCGATGCTCCTTTCTCCATATCAACGGGTTTAGAACCAATTTAATGTCCTTTGAAGCCACTTTGATGCGTGTGTCTTTAGGAAATATTAGCCTTGAAGAAAGCTCGAGACACCATTTACCTACATTTGGAAGGTTGTTGGATCAAAAGTGGATGGAGCTTTCCAACTCATACCAACCTTTGCATAATCCTTGCATATTGTGCAAAGCTTTATGTAGCTTTGTGATGATTTTGTGGTTATCCAAACCTCCCTAGCTTGTAATGCTCTATTGCCTTCATAGTTATGTGAAACTTATTTTCCTCTAAATTTTGTGATGCTCTTTTGACATTGCAAAGCATTAGTTTCTTTGTTTTATAGAAGTCCTCACAACTTTGCAAAGCTTTCACTTACACT
Source organism: Taxus wallichiana var. yunnanensis (assembly GCA_018340775.1). Classification (NCBI taxonomy): domain Eukaryota; kingdom Viridiplantae; phylum Streptophyta; class Pinopsida; order Cupressales; family Taxaceae; genus Taxus; species Taxus wallichiana. The sequence continues at coordinate 752,192,660 of CM031238.1, forward strand.
TTTAGTTTTTATATTGTGAACCCTTTATCACATGACATGCTTGTGCAAAGTCGGAAGACAACATATCCTTCCCAACAAATCAAATTGTATTAAAAAGAGAGGAGAAATAAAGAATAATATCATAAAACAAGATTTCTAAATTGTAAACCCATACGACTTAGAACAACGATTAATTGTGAGAAAAATCCAAAACATTGAGAAAGGTGTTTGTCAAATGTAATGATCAATTAGATTGAAAGCAATCTTATCATTAATTCTATTTTATTTTAAACCTTGAAAGAGGCGTGGCCTTGAAAGAGTAGAATGATTCACAACATGAAACAATGCTTCATGTCTTGACAAAGGCATTAAAACAATGCATGGGTAATAGAGAAGCACAACAATGACAAACACGACTATGCCAAATGGTTTGCAATATGCAATATGAAAAAATGTCGTAGAATATGTAGAGTTTACAAAATGAGACAAGTGTTTGAGAGTTCGGGCTTTTAGTACAAGGTTAACAAAATGAGCAAGGTGTACATTTTGGTTTACATTTCTAAGAACTCATGGGGACACTTGCCTACTAAGGTGTAAAGACCCAATAACCTTTTATTGTCCAGGTGGGCATGGAATCGCATGAGGTGAATTCAAAGTATTTGAAACCTTGGAGACCCCTTAAACTTTAATTATTTTCTCCTTGTTTTGTCTCCTTTCTAAATATGCAACCTCCTAAAAGGGCTCTAAACATTTGTACAAAACTTATAAACACAAACACATTCCAAGGGGTAAATCCAAAGCGTGCAAAAAACTTATTTTTCTTAAAATGAAACCTATTCTAACCCAATCTAACTAATGTATAGAGTTGAATCATACAAATCCATTGACTAGATGGGAGAAGTAATTATTTTCTCGATGATTCTTAGCCATGTAATTAGCTCTATATCAACAACAATGACTCATGGGGGAAGGAATTTTTCTTGGAGCTATTCATCCCCTTTCCTTTGAAATATCAAGCATTTCCATAAAATACACCCCTTCTTCATTTATTCTTTGTTCCAACGAGTGTCTTGGTTGACGTTTAGCACATTAAAGCTCCTCCTCCTGCCCTGAAAAGAGCATGACCGGAGGAAACTCTTTTTTGGTCTCCAAGAACCTGATAGTTCATCCCTCTTTATATCTTGGAGGCCCCACAATGATTATCCTCCATGTAATCTTCTTAAATGAATGAAAAATCTCCCCATCATGCCTATTGTAAATATTAGACCATCAATGTCACATAATTCAATCAACTATTCCCTAATTTATCTTGGAGTCATGGTTTCTTCAATGGCAGTGTGTGTGTAATCCTCCTCATTCGATACCACCTAATTTGAGATCTCCACCTTTGAAAGTACCTCCCTTTGGCTGCTAAGAAGCTTATGTTTTCTACGCTCCTCAAGAGGACACAAAACATCACCCTCAGAAATGTAATGAAATAAAAAAATCATGCATAATGTCCACCTACCCAAATTTAAAAATTGTTGGGAATTGAACAAAGTAGGTATTTAAGTGTTTGTGGCCTTATATTATTCCTCCATGATGATTTTGGGAGGGTTGTAACACTTTAGTTTGTGGTAGGAGAGTTTTATGAAATTATTCAAGTCTAGGGAAGATCGAGACACCAATAAGATTCTGTGTATGGGGCAGTTAGGGAGGGTTCTTAATAGAAACATGCAAACATGAGGAAACATAAAAATTCTTGGGAATAAGGGGGAAATGGGGATGTGATTCATCCTACTAGCCCAAATAAAGCTCCTATTTGCTTGAATAGCTATATCATATGCCCGAGGAAGAGCATTACCTCAAGAGACTGAATCATCATAATAATATCAAAGTTAAAGGCTCTTAAGAGAATAAGAATGCCATACCTTGTAGGGGTATGCATGTCTAGGATATTATTTCCCAAGTATTCGTGAATCGGTATTGATGTTTGAGACATACTCGTGGGAGCCCTTTTGATGGTTCTAAGGTGTTCCATGAGTGATATGATGTTTTTTTCCTTTGGCTGGTTGTTCAACTTTCTCCTAAAGTGATCCCATGAAGAAAGTGACTATGCTCCTAAGCTTCTAAACCAATCTAGAGCTCTTCCTTTAAGATAAGAGGCAAGCAATATGAGAGCTATATTCTCATTTTGATATTATGCATTACTCATAAATTGGTCACATCTTGAATGTGATTAATAGGTCTCACATAACCATTTCCATAAGAAAAGGGCACATGATTTAAGGAGTGGTTTAGGGATGTCATCCCTTTACTACAAGTGAATGGGGCCACAAGAGATCCAAGAAAAATATGTGGGATATAAGACAAGTCATGGAAGCCTTATTGTATTAAAGCATAAAGGATCGGTCTACACAATCTGGAATTGGTCTTTTAAAACATGGAGTTACTTGGTGATAGATATTTGCTTTAAAAGCGAGGATGGACTGAGATTCTTACCAAAAGCGTAGCTAAATTCAACATTAGAAGGATTAATAAAACTCAATGTGAGTCCCATCAATTGTGCAATAATATTGGCAGTTAAAAGTGTTGCACGTAAATTTGTCTTTGCTTTTAACACACATGAATCCTTCTCAAATGTGAGACTTACAAATTTAAACAAATCCCTAGAGAGAGATGGTTGTCATTTAATTCCTACTCCTAATGGTATCACTAACCATCCTAATCTAGCAACGGAAAAGGGATGAGGGAAATAAATGAAAGAGTTGATGATGCACCAAGAGTGAATTGGGATCAATGGATCCCTCCTCTACATGATTTCAAAACAATACTCTATGGATACACAATAAAGGAATAAATACAAGTATACCAAAACATACAAGAGATAAGAAACATAATGGATTAGAGGGAAAACGAGAAATAGCCACAATATTATAGTAATGCAGAAGTATGCACTGACACGAGACTTAGCACAAAGGTTAAAAGCTCATATATTCATTAAGTAAGGTTAGAAGCAACATAAAACAAAATGTGGAACATGCGGGTTCAAGGAAGAGATCTTAAAACTCCCAAAATATGAATAAAATCTATTATACAACACAAAATAGAAGAGAAGGAAAGGTGGAGGAGAGCTCCACATTGAAATTCAATTACTTTGATCTCATCAATGTGCCCATACTACCGCAAAAGATAAAATATAAGATCTTAGCTACCGCTAAAGTCACCCAAAGTATTTGGCATTAAAAGGAAATCAAAGGCTTTTGTGGTGAACAATGGATCTTGAGGGAACAAACAACCATATGAACTAGATGTCGGCTTAAACAAATCATAAAAGTTTCCTCGACAAACCACTGGGACGTAACCGATCCGACATTAAACTCTTTAACCACTTGAAAATTAAATAGGAAGTCTTCAAAGTGTTATGTGGTGCCTTCAACTCCTTGGGGTGCTTAAAAATACAAATGTGAATTGACATGATTGGGCGAAATAGTCCATAACACTTGGAAGTGATCTCATCGATTACGTACAATATATAGTATTATGTGGCAACAAATGTCTTATGCAGTGTGGGTTAGAGTAGAAGCGAGTTTGGATGCTTTAATCCCTGTGGAAACACCATTGTTGCCTTGAGAAAATATTGGTGACGACTTGTGGGAATATAAAATAACGCGGCATGGATGATGTGATGTGATAGAAAGATTTATGGCAAAAGAGATTCATTATGACATCATGTATGCCTTAGAACTAGCGATCACGTGTGAAATGTATGATGTAAACGTTGAAAGGGATATAGTGAATAAGTGAAACTGGATGAAGAGAAACAAAGGGAGGGGAAGAGGGGTGTAGAAGAAGGCATTTGAGGGTGGAGAAATGCATGGGAAAGGAAAGAGGAATCGAGGAGACAATGTGAAAATCCACCATCTAAGAAGTTTATGACATGTTTGTCACAATCGTAAGAAGGAAAAAACCCGTATTATGGAAGACGTCGACAAAATTGTTTAGGGAGATATCTCAAAATGTAAGTAGGGGTTGGAAAATGTTGTTGAGGCGAATACGACCCAAAGGTAGATTAAGGATTTGGATTGCATGCCCCACACGTATTCCACGGATCATATTGTTCCCACCCAAATAATATCTGTTATCTGTGCTCCACATAAGCATTTCAATCTCACAAAGAGGACACAATTAAATTTGGGGAAACTCATAAAGTTTAAGGGTTTGAAATCCAAGATGAATGGATGCATACTGTAGAAATTTGTAACCTCCCTTTCAAGTTGTAAGCTCAAGTAAGTGTAGGAAAATAGATGGTGGGAAAAAAACACCACTAATTGAGTCCGAGGAGCAATAAGACATATCAGTGAAATGTATCTTTTATCTGTTAATCAAGCTTGTTTTTTTCATGGCATCAAGGTTTTGATTAGATTAAATTTAATTGGATAGGTAAGATGTATACATGAATGGATTTTTGTAAAATAAAAGGTGGAAAATTAAATAATTGCATGCCCTACACCTATTCCATGAAGCATATTGTTCCTATCAAAATAATATCTACTATATGTGCTCCACTTAATCATCAAAATCTCATGCGATTTATTCGCGTGAGTGAAATGTAAGCTTAAAGGGGCCAAAATTAAAATTTGTGAGAATTCGCTAGGGTCCCAGTTTGAAACCCGACTACACTGCTTGCTTTTTGTAGCACTTTGGAGGCACGTTCTTGCAATTTTAAGATCGAGAAATTATAGTGAAGGAGATGTGGGAAAAATAATTGATAATTGATCCCCACTAGGGAATGGACGTACAAGCTAAAATAATATGTTATCCGACAAGTGAATTGTGTTATTTTGTCATTGTATGTATTTATGGTGTAAAGGTTTCTTGACTACACAACATTTAGTGTGTCAATTGTTTGAAAGAAAAAGTGCATGTGGTGTGCAAGGGGTTGAAGAAACATATTTTGGATATATTTAAAAAATAAAAGAGTGATCAATCAGTGGTGTCGATGTCAATAGTTGTTTGCAATTTGAGCTCTTGTACTTTACAGTTAGTTATAACACAAATAAATGTAAGGGGAATTCACTTATGTGTTTCAAGGGTTAATTTAGAGACAAGGATATGTGGTGTGGGCCTAAAACCCTAGGGTAGGGGTTGCATACATCATTATAATTAGTGTTTCTCTATAGTTATCGGGGCAAAAATAGGGTTTGCCTCATCCATGAGGCACGTAGTGTTTCTAGGTGTGGGGGATGTAGGTTAAATACAACCTGGAAATGTGAAGGGAAATGCACTATGCTTGTGGCTAGGAAGATGCTTGCTGATAGGGAGAGAGGTCTCGTTGATATCGCAACTTGACAACTAGCATTAATCCCTTGGGATCGTGTAACAAGGATGCATCAAAAGGAATGTTCAAGAAAGGCGAAGAAATGAATCAAGGTTAGAAATAAAAACTTAAAATGTGATCCATTTTTTCGTCTCTATCTCACATACATTATGCACATGAATGCAAATTGCATTTAAAGGGATGAAATGTACAAAATGAGGAAAACCCAATAAGCGTCTATTTTCAGTTTCAAGCTTGAGTATTTGTAGGGGAATATGTGATGCTTGAACAATCATTGATAATTGAGCCACTCCAACGGTTGGCCATATGAACAAAAGGTGGATTTTATTTTTCATTCAGAGGGATTTTTAATTAAAAACACGGGAATTAAATGACTGCATGTCCTACACCTATTCCATGACTTAGGAAAAATGTGGGAATTAAATCCTTTTGTTTCCCACACCTATTCACCGGTTTACATTGTTCCTACCTAAATAATATATGTTATGTGCGCTACCTTATACACAAATGAGTCATAGGGTTCCATACATAACTGCGATTAGGGGTTTCATACAAAAGTGGGACCAGGGTTTCTCTGTAGATATAAGGGCAAAGAATAGGGTTTGTCTCTAACCATGAGGAACATAGTTTTTAAATGTGTTTACAATGTAGGTGAAGTACACCCTAGAATTAAATACGTGCATGTCCCACACCTATTCCCCGACTTAGATTATTCCTACCAAATAATATCTGTTATGTCACGTGTGCTTCACTTATACACTATTGTTATTAGGATTTCATACAAAAATGAGATTAGAGTTTTCATAAACAATTGTGAATAGCGTATCTCTATAGCTATCATGGTAAAGGATAGGGTTTGTCTCTAGCCATGAGGCATGTAGTTTTTCTAGTGTACATGATTTAGGTGACAACAGTAATCGAAATTATTCCCATGGGATCATGTAGTGAGGACGCGTAAAATGAATTTTCAAGGAAGATGAAAGCACAAATTGAAGGTAAGAAATAAAACCATGAGAATGTATGCTTAAGGAATGTGCACATAAAATAAATGTTCAAGGAAGATGAAGACGTAAATGTAAGGTCGAAATAAAAATGCGAGAATTAAATACATGTATGCCCCATGCTTATTCAATGATTTTGATTGTTCCCACCTAAATGAAAGTTGCTATGTGCTCTAGTTTTTGTCTCATTCTTGCCACATTATTCAAATCAATGCAATTTAAGCGAAAGATATTTTTCATTTACCATTCAAAAGAGGGATTTTATATTAAAAAGTGGGAATTAAATACCTGCATGTCCCACACTTATTCCACAAATTATTTTGTAGAAATCTACTCACGCATCACCTATTCCCCTATAAGTACTCGAGCTTGAAACTAAGAATGAACATTTATTGGGTTTTCCATTTTTTCTTTTTTTGGCCATTTTAAACGTATATTGCATTCATGTGCATAATGCGAGTGAGATTGCGACGAAAAAGTGGAGCACATAGCAGATATTATTTAGGTGGGAACTATCTCGCAAATAGATAATTGTAGTATCATCAAGGAAACTAATTTCACGGTTGATGTTGAGACTTTATGCTTAAGACATTGAAGATTTGGACATGGTAATGCTTGAGCTCGTAGATCCGACACCGACTCGAAGTGCTTGGCATATATGTTCACTTATTAAAGGAAAATCTTGACAACAATTTCATTTCCTTCGAGTTCACGAGTCAGAGGAAAATCTGACTTACCGGAGAAGAAAGCACCGTCACTAAGAGGGTATGTTTCTTTACATAGTGTGTTTGGTAGATTAGGTGTCGTGTTTCAAAGTGTAAGACCCGCAACACTTGCCTCATTTTGGATCTTGTAGCACAACAATCCTATCACCATCACCATCACCATCACCATCTCCATTTCTGTTTTGTCAAATTCTCCATTTAAACTGCTATCTGTTGTGTCAGATAATCTACCTTGCCCATAAAAATACCATACCCAACACACAAGCCACAACTTTTGTTTTCCAAGATCAAATCCAATATTGCTTGTCTTATAAAGGTAATTTCTAAAGTAATTGCACCAAAACTAAAGACATTTGATTCCACACTTGATATTCCTATGACCGAACATTCAGTGGCTAAGTATTCAACGTTCCTGTTATCGTGGAGGCTTGAAACCATTAACCATGCTTTACTAGGCGTGGCATCCCGAAGTCCCCCAACCTTGTATTGAATTCAAAGTCAAGCATAACATTTTTGGATTTAATTTCTCTGTACACAACACATTCATCCCATAATTTGTGTAGATAGAGCAGTGTAGAGGCAATGCCGGAGGTGATTATATATCGACATTGACGTAAACGGGTGGATGTGAATGACTCATATTAATTTCAAGTTCATTGATACTGACTAAAACATGGACGGTGGTGATTACAAGATGTTGTCAGAGGTCCCCAGGCGATCTACATGTGACCACGCATTTCAGCGTAAAAATGGTTTAACTAATAAAAACATTCCCAATTCCCAAATAGCTTTAGATGAACAACAAATACATTATTTTTTACGTATACTTTTGTTGACGGAGAGAGTTTCGCATGTAGAAATGTGGTCACATCGCCATTTCCTATGACATGCATTATGTACACTAGCAATTGCTCTGATTTTTAGGGGAGCAAATATATGCCGTGTAGGATGGCAATCAAGTCCGTATGATAAAATGCCCCTCCAATGTGATATGTTCAATTTTTGGGCAAGTTGTTGACATCAAATCCAATATCAACGAACAGAGCATTGATAAGAAGCGGTCATGTATATTTCAGTAGCAATGACAAGGGAAAAACAAAGACAGGAATCTAAGAAAATTATTACTTGTGGTTTGATTATGTTGTTCCTCAAATGGTATAACAGAAGGGGCGAAGCAAAGAAAATATAGGTGGTTGGAGCTATAATTTTGGCACAAAAGAGAACAAACCAGATAAGAAGATATGTGATACAAATAGAGAATCAAATTGAAGTGAATATTTTCAGACAAAAAATGAAATTCAATTTCTAGATATGAATGTGTGTGAGGAGGTAGGGGGTGTAGGGAGGAGGTTTCACAAACAGTAACAAACAAATACTGATAAATTGGAGAAGCTAATAACTGAGATTTTAAATTACAGAAAATTAATAATATATACAAATAACACCCAAAACCAAGATAATGTCTAATATACCATCTGATTGTGAAGACATTTGATAAATTAAGAGAGAAAAATAAGTGGTGCAGAAACAATAGATTTCCAACACAAATTCCCGAGAGTCATTTGATATTTGTATAGGAGAATGTTGGGGCCCCTGAAATAGCTACCAAATCATAAAGGCGCATAAGCGCGACAATTTGGAGGAAGCGCGCAAGACAAGCGCGCAAGGCAGGGTTTAAGGAGGGTTCTTAGAGAACTTAGGATGTGTGCCCACAAAGCAAAATTCGGGACTTAGCCGTTTTTGGCCTTTTAGACGTAACACATGAAGAACGTGTTCCGTTTGGATAAGATTCAGCCTAGCGGCATGGGTGGTAACCTGGAAGGAATATACCTTACGAGAAAAGATCCTAAAAGCTAATCATGACACGGAGAAGCATGTGCCTAGGGCGATCCACGCCTTGACACTTGGCGTCGGATCGAGGCTGCAGAAGAGTTTGTTAGCACTTCAGATGCCTATTTATATGTGTGCCCATAGTAGAGAAGAGGGAGACAAATTAGGAAGCGAAGCTTTGCAGAATTACTGCAAGAACTATGATGTAAATGGGTAGATAAATATAAGAAAGGATGTATTGAGGGTTTGGGAATATAAATTTGTTTTGAGAACCTACATGTATGGATCCAAATATGATGCATGACTGCGGTCTATCATTTGCGATGTTCTATAGTAGTGAGCTTTGAATAAATATGATAAGGTTACCATTTACACTAAATTAAGATCTCTTTCTAATATCATCTGCATCTTTCTATTATGGTCTTGTTCTTGTATGTTTGAACCTTAATTAAGTGCTAAGTCTCTTTGTGGGGTTATGACTTCTTAGTTATGTTATTTATGTTGAGTTCTTTACTTTTGATATGAATGTAAGGGTATAGAAGTCGTTCTGAGCTCTATAATTCTTACATGTCTTTAAATCACTAAGTCAAGATCATGAATGATGTTTTCCACTAGACTCACATAAAGGAGAGACTCGGCTCCCTCTCGCACACCTCGGGTGAGCACCTAGCAACCGCTGGGTGATAGGCCGGCGTGCATGAGGTTCCCTTGTTCTTTAGTGGGTGCAAAAATGACTACATCTTGGTTCCGTTGCTGGGACCTCTTTTCAAAGTTGTAGTGGAACATGGCATACATCATGATCTGTGTAATAAGTGATGATGGAGCGCTTAACACTGGAAGGTGTTGAAGATTGGTTTAAGAGCATGGAGGATGAATTTTCCCAGAGATTCAATACTGGACCTGAGTTTGATACGCGAAGATGGGTGGAAGACACTCTCTATCATGAGTTGTATGAAACCTTCTTCTGTTGTTTCCCAGTAGAGTTATTTGAATGGCTCTCGGCATATGCATCTAGATCAGGGTGGTATTATAAATCACACCCTTGGACCCAAGAAACATACCAAAACTTACAAGATGTTGATCTAACATGGACCCGTGCTATAGATCATTGGTGGAAGGAGTATTGGCTAGCTACACTCTGGAATACGTAATTTCCACGTATTTTGTCCGAGAAATTTGTTGAGTTTGAATTTTTGTGAGAGCCAGAGGATCATTTTTGCGAGCTATCCCCCTTGAAATCAAAATCTTGATGGTAACCATGAGTTTAGAGGAATTTCCAATGGCCGGCTAAACCATTCTAAGAGCTTGGCGAGGAAGCTAGGTCGGGGAAAGATGGATGATATAATGATTGAAAAGGAAAGGGAGGAGAGATGACTCAAGTATGGTGAAGTGCGTGAGAGGGAGATTGCTAGACAATGTGAGGTTGTATTTATGATGGATTTATGGAGACAGACATTTTTGGGAGAAGAGGTTCCCATGGAGGATGTGGAACCTGAACAGTCTGTGCTACCCCATCTTGGCAAGCATGGGAGAGAGAACCCCTCGGCTTCTGATGAGAGTCCATCGCATGGAGAAAGAAGAGTCGTTGGTGTGCATTTGACCCCACCTAGTGACCAAACCTTGGCACTTGGTTTGTTTGAACAAGGGAAAAGTATAGTTGATCCATTTGACATCGGTGGAAGTAACCGATCGACACCCAGAAGATACAACTTCTCGTTTGGGACTTCTATGGCTACACACACTATTCCGGTATTTGGTGGAATGTTTGGACAAGGCACATATACATCTAGTTTTGGGAGTGCGTCAGAAAGTGGAGAAATGTGAATGGGAGTGGAACTATCTCACAAACTATTGGCGCGTAATTCAGTGGAACGATGGGGATGTTAGGCACGATGAACATAGGCCCCCTTGCCCAAGCACAAAGGAGGATCTGGAGGTGGAAGTGGTGGATCTGGGGGCTCAGGATCTAGTGGGTCCGGTGGAGGAGGAAACACTAGAGGAAATCAAGGGACTGGGTCGGGAGGACAAGGACCTCAGCCACCTCCTCAAGTTTTTTTTGAGATGTCTCTACACTTACCAGATTATAGAGGGATAGAAGATGTTGCGGAGCATGTGCATAAGTGTGAGCTGCTATGGCACGCAAAGGGGATCACAACCCAAGATCGAAAGGCCAGTCAATTTACAATAACCTTGCAAGGGCGCGCACATAGCTGGTATAGAAAATATGACCCCCATCAAACTGTTGTGGATTATACCACGTTGAAGAATGCATTCTAGCGAGTTCCACATACCTGAGTTTGAACAAAAGAGCATCAAACTCTCTCAAGGAAATCTAGCAAGGAATGGCAGAGAGAGTGTGCGAGGAGTATGATGCATGCTTTAAAACTCTTTTGTCTAAATTATCTTATGATATCCACCCTTCACAAGCATGCTCAGTGGTTTGTTGGAGGGTTGATCACACCCTTTAGGAGGGCCTTGTCTCATAAAACATTCACAGACCCGCGAGGCATTAGAGGCTACTTTATGCGCTGAGGCGGTTGGAAGTGTTGACACTGGTGTTAGCCCATTTCTGGAGGCTCAGATAGCTACCATGGCTAAGAAGTTGGAGAAGTTATCTACAAACATGGTTCCAGAGACTCACGGTGGGATGTGGTGTATAGATTGTGACGTAGAAGGGCACACAAAATATAATGGAGGGATATGCACTCATAAAGTGGTGCGTGCCATAGTGGTAGTGAATTGTGAAATATGTCACACGGGGACCATGATGCAAGTAGGTGCCCCCTGCTACAGTGTGTGATCTGCAAGAACATATCCTGTTATTGCAAGATATGTACCTAACCACACATGACACCAAGGATTATAGGTTGATTGACCAGATTCATGAGGTAATTGACCTTGGTGTGCACCAGACTAACATTGCAAGTAGCCCAAAGGAGATGAGCGGTATGATGAGAGCGGGGATGGAGGTGCGCGTGGAAGAGGATTTCACGGAGGGTTTCATGGTCATGGTAACCGTGGGGAAGAAGTGAGTTCCCACATGGAACGTGTTTTAATTATGGATCCACAGACCACTATAATAAGCGAGTGTCTAGAGCTTCTACAATGCTCATGGTGTGGAAAAAAACATAAGTATGAGGAGTGCCCGGAGTTATATGAGCATATGAGTCAGCAACACCGGAAGGATAAGGGCGCTGCCATGGTAAGTATTAAGAAGGATGACACACAATGGCTCCCATGAGTAATGCGTGAGTCGGAGTTAGAGCCTGTTATGGTAATGACAAGGGTAGAGTCCACGTGCACAAAGGAAACACCTAAGCAAAGACCTCGGTTTCAAGGGAAGAGGTAGTACATGGGAAGTATCTAGACCCGGCTCACCAGAAAGAAGTCTACCAAGAAACCATGGATGTAATTCAGAAGCTTACAAGGGGAGATCCAGTGCTTAAAAGAGCAAACTAGAAAAGATGAGCAAAGAAGGCCAGTGGAGGCACCAAAGGATGACTTGGATGAGGTTAAGGAGGTGTGTAAGCTGTTGAGGCAAGAGAATGTTATTCCCTTGCTAGGAGCATGGTTGAGAGAGAAGGCACCAGGCGCCAGGGGAAGAGCGCGAAAGGTAGATCTTGCATGCAAACCTTCTGCCTCATAAGCATTGATTATGACAAGGAGATCACATTGAATGCAAGTAGTGGATGGATGGCTTCTTAACAACATCCTCATTGACACAGGTGCGGAGGTTAATGTTCTCACTCTAGATGCTTGGCATCAAATGGGAAGACCTGCATTACCATCTTCAAATGTGTTGTATATGGAAAATAAGACAAAGGAAATGCCCATAGGTGTCTTGAAGGATGCGACCATTACCATTCAGGGGACTAAGTTCACTGGGGACTTTGAAGTCTTGGCACTTGCCGAGGTAGATAATTTCCTAGCATTACTTGGGCGCCCTTGGTGCTATAAGAATAATGCAGATCTCCGGTTTAACAAGGGGTACATAAGCTTTGAAAACAAAGAAGAGCGGGTGATTATACCACTTACTGATGGAAAGTCCACACCCTATACTGAACCCTTGGAGAGAAGTCCTGGAAAAAATATATGTACGCTCCATAAGAGATCCAGAGACAATCCATCCTATAGAGGAGTCATCCGGTTTGATGATGCTCAATCCATTAGTGACACCACCAGTATAGCATGTGATAATTGGGCGCATGGGACTTATGAATTGATTCAGAAAAATCTAAGAGGTTCGGTGACCAAGGTAACCACGGCGCATATATGATCGGCGCACAGGAGGAAAGAAAATAACCAAGTATTCTGGAGATGCACACCCTGAGGTATTTTTGAGAGAAATGGAAGCTCAATGGAGGGAGGACAAGCGACGAGGGATGTTGGGTTATGTTTTGATAGGCACAACAGCAAGATGGTGGGCCACGCATAGTGAAAACTTTTTGGAATGGCGTGAGGTTAGAATTGTGCTCACTATTCGATTCTCTAGAAGCAATGTACCCACCACTATCAAGGATTATAATGGTAATGAGCCCACCTCTTCCCACATCTAGGTATGTGAAAGGTTGGGGAGAAGGCATGGAAGCTTTACCACCATCCCTTTGGGTGCACAAGTTGTATTCGACACTACAAGGTTGTGCGCGTGCTTGGTACATCCATTCTGAAACTCACCGCCAGATAGAAATTGGTAGGAGTTAGCAGCTGACCTTGTTCACACATTTGAGTATCGAAGTACAAAGAAACTAATGGATAAGGCGTTGCAGGCTATCAAGCACCTTACTCTGGGGGATTGTGCCATGGCAGAAGATAGGCTACTAGACTTACTTGGTGGACCTAGCTTGGAAGCGTGTTTGAAGAAGAGGAACCAGAGGACATACAATTCGAGCGCATGTGTTGAAAAAGAGAAAGGGAAGTTGGTATACGTTATTGATGGAGAAGAGATGGAAGGCCTGAATGTTGACCATTCGGTTGGGATGCGCGTGAAGTAGTTGATAGTGCGGATGCATGTGCATGCGTATCATGAACCACTCAAGACCAAGAAGGTTAACATCGGCTTGGAAGAAGAGCCCAAGGAAGCTATCATTGGGGACTACTGGTCGGACAAGGAAGTATCAAAGATCATCGATCTCTTACGTGAATTTGAGGATTTATTCCCCATGGGTACCATGAGCTGAAAGGCGTCCACCATTCCTTGGGGGAAATGAGGATAAAGTTGAAGGATGGTGTGCATGCCGGTCAGGAAGAGGCCCTACAGGATGAATCCCAATATGTGCGTAAGGGTGAAAGAAGAGCTAGACAAAATGATAGCATCGGTATCATTGAAGGTTGTGGAAGAATCAAAATGGATAAGTCCAATGGTGATCAAGCATAAATAAGGATGGGTGGATTAGGATATGTGTGGATTTATAAGGAGTCGAACGCTATTTGTATCATAGATCCTTTTCCCACCCCCTTCATGAAGAAATTTTGGAAGGAGTTGTTGGGCGAGGTCTATTCATTCACGGATGGATTCTCAGGATACCACCAAGTGAGATTGCCAAGGAGAACCAAGAAAAGACAACGTTTCGCCACCGAGTGGGGAAGTTGGGCATATACGGTCATGCCCTTTGGGTTGAAGAATGTGCCCGCTATATTTTCACGCATAGTGGTGCAAGTGTTTCAGGACTTCATCCACAAGTTCCTTCAGGTCTATTTGGATGATTGGACGGTGTATGGATTGGTCAGGGACCATTGTGATAACTTGAGATTAATGTTTGAAAGATGTCGACAGTTGAGGATTTCCCTCAACATTAAGAAATGTGTCTTTGTAACTCCATTTGGAACGTTGTTGGGGCATATCATATGCAAAGAGGGCTTACTGGTTGATCCCACAAAAGTTGTATTTATTGTGGGATTGGGGGAGCCTACTAGCAAAAGCACCATGCGTAGATTTCTTGGGCATGCTGGGTACTACAAGAAGTTCATTAAGGGGTACGCCAAGATCACCGCGCCTTTGGAAATATTACTTAGACATAAGAGTGCCTTTCAATGGGGAGAGGCGTAGAGGCATTTGACACTCTAAAAGATAGGCTTATCACCGCACCTATTTTATGATTCCCATCTTGGGATAAGCCTTTTCATGTCCACGTGGATGCCTCTGGTACAATAATTGGAGCCATTCTTGCACAACCAGGTGAGGGAATTGTTGATCATCCCTTGTGTTTTGCAAGTAGGAAGTTGACACCAACAGAGTAGAATTATACAACGACCGAGCGTGAGGCATTGTCAATGATCTACATGCTCCATAAGTTTAGATAATATCTTTTGGCGACTCCTTCATATTCTACACTGACCATATGGCCTTGAAGTATCTAGTAAACAAAGCAAAGTGTTACAAGGGCACATATGTCGTTGGGTACTCTTATTTCAAGAATTTGAGTTCAAAGTAGTGGTGAAACCTAGGAAGAACAATTGTGGGCTGGATCATTTATCAAGGATTGATTCAGGAGAGGAGGATGCATAGAGCATCGAGGAAACTATGCCGGATGCACAACTATTTAGGTTGCGACGCACACCCTCGGAGTTAGAGGACATCACTATTTTTCTCAAGGAAGGCATGGCGCCCAAAGGGATGAAAGCATTGGAAAGAAAAAATTAGCCATACACGCGCCATGCCCTACATGTTGATCAATGGGGATTTGTATAAAATGGGTGCGATGAGATTTTGTGTTCGGTGTGTATTGGAACATGAGCGCGTGGCTATAATAGAAGAAGCCCATGGTGGAATTGTTAGAGGACACTATGTGGGGAATGCAACCGTGCGTAAGATTTTGGTTGCGGGACTTTGGTGGGAGACGATTCACCAAGATTTCATTGAATTTTTGCAAGCCCTGTGACCACTGCCAACACCTTGGAAAACCTAGAAAAAGGGATGAGATGCCCTTGTGCCCCATCGCTAGCGTGGATCCCTTTGAAAAATGCAAAATAGATTTTTTGGGCCAATCTCACCAACCACGCTGAAGGACTAGCTCGCGTTATATTATTACCTGTACTAATTATTTAACAAGGTGGGAAAAGGCCGCGCCCACTAAGGATTATACCTCGCAGCCACGGCTGCTAGGTTTTTGTGGGAGAACATCATCAGCAGGTATGGTGCCCATTAAGCCTAACA
Source organism: Taxus wallichiana var. yunnanensis (assembly GCA_018340775.1). Classification (NCBI taxonomy): domain Eukaryota; kingdom Viridiplantae; phylum Streptophyta; class Pinopsida; order Cupressales; family Taxaceae; genus Taxus; species Taxus wallichiana. The sequence goes on from CM031238.1 coordinate 752,208,668, forward strand.
AGTGATAGGGCACTCACTTTCTAAATGAAACCATCAGGATTATGTTAGTAGAATTCATGGTAGCCCATCACAAGACTACCCCTTATCACCCTCAGGAAAATGGAACTGCAGAGGCATTTAACAAGATTCTTAGTCACACATTGACTAAGATATGTGATGTTGGTAGGTAGGACTGGGATGATAAGGTATCATCCATTCTTTGGGCGTACAGAACAACGTATAAAAGATTGAACAAAGCCACACCATTTCAATTGGTGTTCATCATGAAAGCTATTTTTCGGTTGAATTTATGCTACCATCACTGCGTATAGCGCGCACAGGAGGATTGGATGATGAGAAAGTTTTGGAAGAAAGAATTAGATGAACTAATGAAACTAGATGAAAGGTGCTCATTAGCCCCCGATGGAGACAGAAATAGTGAGAAGGCTAAGCAAAAGGCATGGCATGACCGTCATATTAAAAACAAGAAGTTTGAGGTTGGGCAGATGGTGTTACTATATGATTCAAAATTTCTGCGCCATCCTGGAAAGTTGAAGGTACATTGGTTGGGTCCTTATGTAATCTCGTACATCCTTGATTCTAGTGTGTGTGTGCGATTCTGAGCACTGGATGGGACAAAATTACCTGGACACTTCAATGGGAGTAGGCTGAAGCCCTACTATAAATAAGGCTTCTTGGTGTTTGTAAATAAGGTAGTTTTACCAGTTAGGTTAGAAATTTCTTTTATGTTTTTTCCTTTCATGTGTTTCCCTTTCACGTTGTTGTTTTGTTTTGTGCCTTGGGCACCGGTAACCTTATTACTTTTTGAGTTATGAATGCGCAGAGGACCGCGCATCATTTTAGTGTGGGGTGAGGTGATAAAGGGAAGCATGGAGATATTTTGCCAGGAGGATTGTGTTGGTAGACCATTTGAAGTGGCCTTGTTGAAAAGATGCATTAGGAAGGAAAAAGGAAAATTGGTGGCAAGATAAGGCTACATTGGAAATCCACGTACAAAGGAGAAAAAAAATGCAAAAACATGAGGTAGGGGAAAGCAAGAATCAGGAGGACGGAAGAAGTACATTTTGGTGCTTTGGTGACACAGTGCATGCAAAGCCTTATGTCAAAATGGATTGTTTTACGCCGAGAAGGTTGGAAAAGTGTCCACGAAGGTTGGGCACATGAGGAAAGGTGTTGAAGTCGAGTTTTGTTTGAAAATGCCACATTAAATGTTATCGTACGGTGGTAGGTAGCCTAGCCTTTAATGCGTAGAAGTGGGAAAAACTATAAATACAAGAGTGGGCACTTCATTATTTTACTTTACGCATTCGAGAAGAGTTATTTTATTTGGAGAGTTAGGGTTTCAAGAAGTGACTCATGTGAAGGAAAATCACCAGAACTCGAGTGGAATCGGTCCGTTGAATCTACAAACAAAGAAAGTAGTGTTTCATGGGTGTAGGGAGCTTTTGAAGAAGCATCGTGAAAAAGGAAGAAATCTGAATTAGGGTTTTTGTTTTAGGGCACGGAGCACAAGAGAAATCCTTCACCAGCTCACAAATTAAGCTGAGATGAAAGCAAAGGGTATGATGATGGCCACAAAACAAACTGATAAACCTTTAGAACAATCTAAGAAGGGAAAGGTTAAAGGTAAGGGAAAAAGAAAACAAGAAGAAATACCCATGGAAACAAATGAGGAGTGGTACTCAGAGATGCAATACCGGATGGGGTTTTGCTAGGGCAAGAATGGGAATCTCATATAAGAAAAATGACGACGTGAGTGACTATAACCATTGGTCAAGCACGATTGAGAAGGAGATGACGCCGGAGTTGGTGCGCCCAACAAACAAATGAACATCTTTCGGGTTGCTGATTTACAGTGACGAGTTCAAGATAAAAATGGAGAAGGCAGGACTTACGCATCTTTTGAGTTGCCTTATTTTGGGAATCCCAGAGAACTTGTACTAATGGCTAATGACGCACATCCATGAGGACTTACTTTCTATTTCATAGGGTGCAAAATGCGCATAACTCCCCAGTTGATTTCGCGCTTCACATGCCTAACCTGTGAAGGGACGCCTCGAAGATGACCTCCAAGACGAGGAAGCAATCAAGAAAACCATCACATCTCAGGAGTACAAGAAGGGATCGAGGTACTATGACGTCTCGGACATCAGTGATCCGGTGATGAAGATGGCCGCGCACCTTGTGTCCAAATTAAATGGCCAAGAAAGATGGACCTAGGTGAGCAAGCCCTTGGTTGAATGTCTGCAGGAAGATTGCAGAGGGAACCACATACAACCTCTCCCAATATATTACGGATGAAATTATAAGCAGTGTGGAGGAGGGATGGAAGATTTATTTTGGAAACATTCTATTAACTATAGTGTTTTCAGAAGTTGGGGTGCGGATGCATCCGACAAGTTTGTTTGGGAGTACCCTGCTGAAAACCCTTCGCCCGCGAAGAGGTTTGAAAAATATACATGTGAATCAATGACAGCGGTACACAAGGCACACTTAGACAAATGGTACACATGCCTAAGGAATGCATTCGGGGCTGAATGGTGGATTCCTGAACAACTCCCAGCGATAACCAAAGGAGAGGTAGAGTTCACGGTTTACCAACACTTCTGCATTGGCATATCCATTTCGGTTGATGACAATTGGGGTCCTTGGTGCAAACTCCCATTTCTTTCACTGCCCAATCCTTCCAAGCAGGGGTGAATAGATTTAAAGAGTCAAAGAAGCTGAACCTTGATCTATCCAACCTTGACAAAGAGCACAGAGAGATGAGAAAAAGGCTGGTTTACCCAGGAAAGTGCATGTACATTGAAAGATACATCTCGCATGATGTACAAATTATAAGGCCTTTGACCTTGCCTATTGATGGGAGTAATGCTGCAAGGATATACCTATGCATAAGGCCAAAGTTTGAAAAGGTGCATATGTGGAGGATGAGATATCCATCCCTGACGACCCTACTGGTAGAAAGAATCCCGCGCCCAAGAGGAAAGAATAAGAAGAGCAAGGGAACCGAGGGTGGTGGAGAGGCAGGTTGTAGGTACCCGGGGCCAAATACCTACTTTCAAAAGAAAAAGAGGATAGTGGTCAAGGACAAGACCCCGAGCCAAGAAAGCCACCATCTCAAGAAGAACCCTTGGATGAAGAAAAAACCCCATCTCCTACACCGAGTCTTCGGTGAAGGAAGAAGGGAGAAGAATGTAGAAGAAGAAGAGTCAGAAGATACAGAAGAATCGAATGCCTATATAGGTGAGAAGATGAAGACAAAGAAGAGAAGATCCCTGAGGTAAATCAGAATTGATTAATATACATGATTTGGAGGAAGAGGAAGGAGGAGAAGTAGATGATGCATTCATCTTTGTGGAAGGAAGTGCACCGGGGAGGAGGAAGGTGCAAAGGGTGGAGAAAGGAGCGAGGAGGCAAGTACTAAAGAACCAAGTATGCCCAAGCTCATGGAGGAGGAGTAAATGAGAAGGTGACAAGGGAAGCAGAAAAGATGATTAACACCTTGGTCAATGAAGAATTAGAATGCGCAGCATGCGGAGCTTGTGCTCGTGTGAGTTCAAAGAAAAAAAAAGGGAGAAGAATCTAGAAGTACAAAAGGCCCGATTCTAATAGTAACTGTTCCCAAGGGTGTGCCCATGGGGAGTAAATGTGTGGAAGGAGGAAGGGAAATGATGGGGTATGTTGATGACCCCAATAAATTTTTACGCACGCTTCAAGTATAGTGCCCACCAAAGAACTCATAGCTATGGAATCCTTTGATCATGAGGGTGGATACCCGCAGACAAGGAAGATGATATCATGGGATTTCAACTCCCACATTGATAAGCCCGAGTTCAAAGTCAACCAGGGGGTGATACTGGTTCTATCCGAAGCAAAGGAGGACAACCCCATTATAAATGTGCAACAACTATCGGATGAGCAAGTGTGTAACGTGCTCAACAAAGTCTCCGTGGAGGTGAGGCTAGGATTTTTGTAGAAGTGACAAAGTTAATCTGGAGGATCTAATGGAGAAAAAGGAGGAAGAAATAGCTGAGCTAACAAAGGAGCTCAACCTTGAGAAACCGATCGGTGCTTAATTACAATGATAACTAAAGGAGGAAAAATCCAGGGTGTGTGAAGTTTGTAAGAAGGTGGAGCTCATTCGGATGCAATTGTTTTAAAGCACCAAGACCTTAATCCCCCTCGCACAGAGTATGGTTCCTCCCTGGAATTCTTAGAGGACTTAACTCGGATCCTCACAATGGAAAGGGATGGCCCTTGGCCTTAGAGTCATTTGAAGATATAGCTGCGTGCTTGGAGAAAGAAGACAAGCTAAAGATTGTTGCACTCATAGTGGAGTACAACAAGGTCCTCATTGATGTAAAAATAGCTACGAAAACCGCTAGGGTCACATACGACCATTGCACGGATCAAGACAAGGTGACAAGCATGCTACTTACCAATGAAAAGTTGAGAGTGAAGGATTTAGGGAAAAGAACAAGAGTAATAGAGTTGAGCGGGAAAAGATCCTGGCCGAGGTGGAAAGGAAATCAGAAGCTATTGAGATCCTGTGGGGCTCAATCAAAAACCGGCTTAAGGAGCTATACCCGATTATACAAGAAGGATGGATGCCTTGGAGGATTTTGTAAAGGAATTGGAACAGCGGTGGAGACCTTGACCATGAAAGGGGAAGGGTTAACTTTTGATGAAGTAAGTTCAGTGGTCGGAGATCTTTGCTAGAAGGCACAAGTTGAGGTTGACGCTTGGAATACTTTGGAGGCCGACCTAAGGAAGAATTTCCCCCTCTTACTTCTTTAAAGTATCACAATTTTCTTCATTTCTTCTCCTTTCTTTATTCTTTCCATTCATTCTTTTCCAAGGCAAGGCCTTGCCATTTTTACTACATTCTTTGAGAAGGTTTCCGAGGGCGGAGAAAAGTGTGGGGTAATGTTGGGCCCCTAAATTAGCTACCAAATCTTGATGGCACATAAGCGTGTGTGGCGGAGGAAGTGGAAGACAAGGCGTAAGGTAGGGTTTAAGGAGGGTTCGTGGAGAACCTAGGATGCGCACCCACAAAGTAGAATTCGGGACTTAGCTGATTTTGGCCTTTTAGACAAAACACATGAAGAACGTGTTCCGTTTGGATAAAATTCCAGCCTAGCGATAGGGTGACTTGGAAGGAATATACCTTGCAAGAGAATAATCCAAAAGGCTAATCATAACTTGGAGAATCATGCGCCGAGGATGATTCACACCTTGACATTGGCACCAGATCCGAGGTTGAAGAAGATTTTGTTATCACTTGGATGCCTATTTATACGCATGCCCATAGAAGAGAAAGAAGGAGAGACAATTAGGAAGCGGAGCTCTGCAAAGAAATTACTACAAGAACTATGATATGAATGGGTAGATAAATATAGGGAAGGATGTATTGAGGGTTGGGAATGTAAATTTTGTTTTGAGAACCTACATGTATGGATCCAGATATGATGCATGACTACGTCTACCATTCGTGATTTTACGTAGTGAGCTTTGAATAAATATGATAAGGTTACCATTTACACCGAATTAAGATCTCTTTTTAATGTCATCTACATCTTTATATTATGGTCTTGTTCCTGTATGTTCAGGAACCTTAATTAAGTGCTAGTTCTCTTTGTGGGCTTATGACTTCTTAGTTATGTTAATTTTATTGAGCGCTTTGCTTTGATATGACTGTTGTAAGGGTATAGGAGCTGTTTTGAGCTCTATGATTCTTACATGTCTTTAAAATCACTAAGTCAAGATCATGAATGATGTTTTGCCACTAGACTCACATAAAGGAGAGACTCGGCTCCTCTCGCGCCTCGGGTGAGCACCCAACGCCGCTAGGTGATAGGCTAGGACGCATGAGGTTCCCTTGTTCTTTAGTGGGTGCAAAAATGACTACAGGAGGATATTAAGAGTTTTAATATAGGCTACTAAAGGGCTGAATTCATCAAGAAATGTGTAGTTATCTACTTGAATATAGTCAACCATGTTCGTGATTTATGCTAAACATTTATCTCGGGATTAAATACAAACAAAATTTGTAGCTTTCCAAGGACACGTTTTTCATGTATTTGTCATATGCAGTACATGTTTATTTCATGTTCTTGTTGTAATATTGTAGGTAAATGTATGTCTATGTATTCAACATCAAGCAGATAAGCTGTTCACATTTCTTTCTGTCTCTTGCATTTCAATGTATTTTTTATTGCGGTGACTATGTGAAATGAGATATATTGGCAGATGTTCAAAGTTTTAAGCACAACTCTTAATATATCTTAATCATGTCAGGGTTTGAAGATTTACTTGGTTTAGTATTGATACAATGCTAAAGATGAATTTAGAGCATAGATTTATGCTACCCCTGTATTTTGTTTAGTTGTTGCATCATGATTGAAACAGAAAACGAGTAACAAACAAAAATGTAGGAAAACAATACCCAAATGAAAAGAAAAAGGGAACGATAGACAAAACTTGAGATGCCATCCAGGTGGAAAAATATTTAAGCACTAATAATGATGAATAACATCTACATCACCTGATTTTCCTCACTGCAAAGCCATTGCAAGAACTGATGTACAACATGATTTCCATTAAGGTCCTTTATAAGAGTCATAACAGGTCTCCACCATGATCAAATTTATATTTCCTAATCTACTCCTACCCTGCACTTAGATGGGAGATTTCAAACAGGATGAACACCGAAAAAAGTACAAAGAATATAATGCTGAGCAATGGTGGGAAAGAAATTATGACTGCAGTGGTTGCAAAGTACAAAATGTATTTTCCAAACTTGAAAAAGTGTTTCAGAGGTATCATCAAGCGTAAAGAACATTATAATGGGCATCTACATGAATAATGGCTCGACTTTACTCTTCAAGTAAAAGATGAGGATACTTGCTGAAAAATGTGAAAGCTACTAGTTTGTACTATCTTATAAAATATCCTTTCCTGATACTGTTGTGTCATGTCCAAGGACATTAAGGCTTATCCTTTCCTGATATTGTTGTGTCATGTCCAAGGACATTTGGGCTTAGATTTAGTAAATTTCTTTGCATTTTGTCAAAAAATTCACAGCAATTTTATGTAGAAAAGCTATTGTACAGTTTAACTTGTAATCGCAGAGCAGATCTTGTAACTTAATTGTTGTAGAATTTATTTAAACATAATGATTTTCTGTTATGTTCGAGAACATTCCAGTCTCATCTGAACGGCCAAACATTTGACTGCACAAATTGGACATGCCCTATCTATTTGTGGTGTGGGTAAGGTCCAGTAAACAATTTTTTTAATAGTATTTACTTTGCCTATCCCTACTATTCACAATGGCATAGTTCAAATTACTCTGAACCCAACATTTAGGAAAAACACCATTGCCTTTTCCCCCATAAGAATAACATTCATCGTTTTCGTTTAAAGTAAAATACAAGATGCTTAGTTAATATTTGAAATCTACAGCTATTGAAAGTGGATTTTTATCAGATATTGTAGTTGTGAGGGCCTTGATAGACATGTATGCAAAATGTGGAAGCATAAAGAAGGCACACAAATTCTTTGACAAATTGACTGGCCCAAATGTGGTCTCACGAGTGCAATGATTGTAGGATATGCACAAAATGAACTTGTTGAAGAAGCCATGAAGATTTGTAGACAAATGCAATTGGCATTTGTAAGCCTAGTCTGATGCATAAAAAATGTTTGACAAAATGCCTAATCGAAGTGTGGTCTCATGGAATGGCATGATTGTTGCGTATGCACAAAATGGGTGTGTTGAAAAAGCACTAGACATATTTAAGTAGATGCAATTGACACAGGAAAAGTCAGACTCGTCAACCTTTGCCAGCATTCTTTCAGCTTCCGCCAAACATGGAGTTTTAGAACAGAGTTTGGAGAACCATAAAAAATATATTGAAAATGGATATTTCTCAGATGTTCTAGTTGTCACTGCCCTGATTTATATGTATCCAAAATGTGAAAGCATACAGAAGGCAGGTGATTTGTTTGACAAAATGTGTAATCCAAATGTCACCTCATGGATCATGCTCACGATTTATGTCCCTTAATTCTTTATGAAGGATTAAAGGCCTCTTTTCATCTTTACGCCATTTACATGCCCTGGCTTTGGATTTTAACTTTGCAGACAAGTATGATAGCAAAAATGACAGATCCCTATATATTTTTAGGAAATATAATAACTATTGAATAAATAAAGAATGGAAACACCTGAAATTGGACATAATCAGACGTTAATAATTTTAAAGGATGGCGTGCAAATGGAAGTTGGCCTCAACTCCTCTCCTGTCCCCTGCTTGCTCTAACTCGACGAGATCCAGGTGCAGAGAGTTGTCCCGAGGCATTTGAGAGCATATTGGCACCACATATCCCCTGCGCCACATCAAAAATATTTTGCCTCCCAATTGACTGCTTGGGGTCCAACATTAACCCATGCAAATGTGAACGGATCTCTTCCACCTTGCAGTCATCAATATCCTGAGCGATTGACCAAATTTGAGAGAGCCATTAACGCATGGTGGGGTTTTGAATCTTGCCATCTAACCAGTCTTTGAAAGAAGCTTCCGCATCAGCCCTGCGAAAGGGGGAGCATCAAGAGCCCAAACCATCCCTATACAAGCTTGACCCGAACTGGTTGTGTGCTTCCCACGGCTTCCTCTGCTTTCCATCTTTGAAACCGGGACTCGAAGCTTTAAGAAATTCCCAAAACGATATGCCAATTGTCTTGAATGCAGCGGTACTTAAAGGCGGAGATGGAGGAACCACTCATTTCACACATATTTTCATTAAAACCCATCCTTGTTGTCAATCCTGCCACACGAGCAAGGGATATCGACCCCGTGTGGGAAGCTTGGGGACAATGCAATTCTTATTAATGATTTAAATCATTAATTAAGGCCTTTTGTAAGGCCCTTGGGAAATTATCTGTCCATTTCTTTAATAAAATCCCTTCTCTGCTCATCAATCCCACCCCCATATTAGCAAGAAGGTCAACAGAAGAGTTCCCCGCTCTTAGAGTGTGATAAAAACAAACTTCCTCATATCTAGAAAGCCTTTGAAGGGCCTCCTGAATAATCTGATCTAGATTCCAAGCCTTAGAGGAGCGAGATTTAAGAGCTTCAATGATAATTCTAGAATCACCTTCTATCCAGAGCTTGCTCCAGCGGAAAGAAGTTGTCTCCCTGAGCCCTTGCAATAGGGAAAATCCTTCTGCAAAATTATTGGAGGTATAGCCACAGTCCAAAGTCATCATGAAAATCAGTTGTCCAAGAGAATCGTGAATTAAACATCCCTCTCCTACAGGGCCAAGATTTCCTTTTGGCGTCCCAACAAAGTTCAACTTTACCCAACTGATTGGTGGTAATTGCCACAAAGTATCAGATTTTAGTCTAGTATGAGTCCCATTATCAGGGAAAAAATAAGTATTATCCCTACAAACTATTCCTCTTTTATCCTTTCAAATACTTTAATTGTTTACAGTATTTGAGATACTCATAATATTTTGATATTCCTAAAATTTTCAATTTTTTTAAATAATTAAATATGATTTATTTTACCATATTAATTAAAAGAAATCTACCTAAGCTAAATGATGGTTAGTGTGGGGCACTGTTAGTGCAAACTACTCTCCGCATCTACATTTTCATTTTGACGAGGGTGATTCAACTTACACCCAAACTAGGGTTTCCATTTTGATAACAAAATTTGTTGAATGCCCGAGTGAAAATTTCAAATAAAATATTTTGAAGAATGTCTTCCCAAGTTTTCCCTCTTTCAGCGGAGAAATCGATTCCCTATTTTGGCGAGAAAATTGGGAAATCGAGGTAATGGAGAGTGGAGAGTGTTTCTCACAAAAGGCTGGGCAAGTTTCCGTTGGAGGAATAATGGCGTACCATTCAAAACCCTCAATTTGCTCTCTGCATTTTCTAAGCTCAAAATGAAAGAATAAAAACATGAATTTGAACGAGTTCAAACCCAAAATCAATGGTGAGTGCATGCAAACAACTACATTCCCAATCTCCACTCCGAGTAAAGAAACAAAGTTCCATTTCCCTCAAAGAATAATAATAATCGCTTGATTCATTTCGAAAACCTTTACATTTCACATGCATCTCATATGTATGTATGGGGCATAAAGTGGGAGTCATTTGATTGGGCTAAAATGGAGAGGGAAAAAGGAGTCAACAAGGGTTGAGAGAGGCCTTTTAAAATAGTTTTCAAACAACTATTAGACATGGTTACATCATTCATGAAATACCGGTATAAATATATTAAATACATCTATTTGAATATATTGAGAGATATCAATGTTAAGGTATTTATTTTGGAATTTTTACGTACCACATTGATTCATAAATTTATTAAATTCTTTGCCAATTTCTCAATGACTAGTGATAAATGGTACAATCTAACCACATCATCCGTTAGGATTGAAAAAATCTTTCCACTAAAGAAAAAAAGATCCAAATTCCACTGTATGGCCAAGATATTATGGTTTTCAATTGACTTTTCCAATCTTTTTTTTTCTAAACGACCATCAAATAAACATCAAATTTGAGATCAAAATTAGCTCATGGTAGTCAAAATTTAAGGTTCAAAATAAAAATAATATGGTCATTGTCATTAAATCCCACCCTCTGCTTCCTTTGAGAATGCATCTCCATGTAATCATCTACAAGGGTATACACTTCATACATTGGCCTATTCTCATTAGTTATTCTCTCATGTGCAAGTTTGGAGCAATCAAGAACTTATATATAATTTTGTCCCTGTTATATTCCATAGTAGAAATATGACCAACCTAATCGGGATCATATACATCTATTTTTGACCTTGTTTGACAAGACCAAATTCATGACTCCACCTAATCAAACTTTAGATCTTTTCCAACAAAGCCAAAATCTTGACTCCACTTAGTCGAGACTTTTGACCTTGTTCTATTAAGGCCAAAATCCTTACTCCACCTAGTCAGGCTTTTGAACTTCTTTGACAAGGCCAAAATATCGACTCCACCTATTCATAATTTTGACCTTTTTGAAAAGGCAAAAATCTCGACTCCACCTAGTCGAACTTTTGACCTTTCCTAACAAGGCCAAAAGCCCGACTCTCCCACTCAAAACATGAAATGCCCCATTTGATAAGACTTTTCAAGCATTTTGGAAATTAAAGGTTGAGATTGATAAAAATGTGCATTCAATCCCTCCATTTTTAATTGTTGCTTTGAATTTTCTCCTTGTTTCATCTCCTCCCCTCTCAATTGTGGATTTCAAAGCGTTTTGTATATCTCCTTCAATATTTTCTCTAACCCATTTCAAATTCATCCCAACATAGATCCTTTTGTTGAATTCACTAACCTTTGGAACTTGCAATGATATTTGATGTAGGAGCATCATCAAGAGGACATTCAAAATGCAAATTTTCATGGTTATGAGGTCAAGTTGAGTGTTTTAGAGTATGGTCGAGTCATGAGGAGAGGTCTAGGATGCAAAAGCAAGTGTGAGGTGGGGTTCAAAAGCTTGTTTTCCTCAAAATCGTAATTAAAACTTTAAAATCATGTAAAGAGCCAAATACGGCTTGTCGAGGAGTGAGAAAGGGATGTTTGATGGTTTTAATTGTATGTAAACATCTAAACATGTCATAGTGAGTCTAGGAGTGAGTGAGAGTTTATGAAAATTTTAAAAGGCATTTGATACCCATTATGTTGGATTTGATAACACCCCAAACTTTTGCAACAACTAACTAATAAAGACTACCACCATAATAGTCTAGAGCCAAGCTTAAGTTTAGAAATGAAACATCAAAGATCAAAACTTAATGCAATGCACAAGGAAATATAAATGAATTTAACCATTTAAATCACAAGCATTCCTACTATGTTTAATTGATTACTACAAGAATTGAACCTATGAAGATAAAAAATTAATCAAAGTGTGTGTTGTTCTTTACTTCATTCAAGGTGAAAGGGTCTCTCTAACAATGGCTCTGAGGCCATATTAGATATTCCTTTACTAACTAAAGCTTGAAGAAATGGATGCAAATGGGGATGCAAGTTATTCCAACAATGGAGTAAGGCTCATATGTTTTATATGATTAATGTTATTCAAAACATGGTGTAAATTTGAGAGGAAGGAGCTTGGTCCTTTTATAGGCTTTCCATTTGGGAAAGGCTTGCAACTTGGTGCATGTGGGACAAATGAATAAAGCATAAAGTAACTCTTGGTTAATTAACCATAGCTAGGTGAGTTAGCAAGTGAGTTAACCTTTAGTTAGCACTTTATGGGAGTTGAAGGTGTATTTAATTAATCAATTAGATTAATTAATAGGCTAGAATAAGCTTTTAGGCTAATTGGAGGTGTTTGAAGAGGAATTTGATGAGATTAGAAGCATTTGAAAGTGAGATTTAGCCAATAAGAGGGTTTATTGATTAAATTCTTGTTAAAAAGGCTTAATTAGCTAATTAATACCTAATTTGTTGATTTGAAGAGGATTATAGCTAACAAAGTGTCGTTAATTGACCAAATTAGAGGGAAACATTAGTTAATTAGCAAAATCCACTAATTATAATGGAAATGGTGAAATAGAGGATAGTCGATTACCACTTGACATTAAAGCTGCAAGTGATTTTAGGTGTCTACAGGATCGACATGAGAAAACTTAAGAGTTAGTTAGGTTTTGAAAGATGTTAAGAAAAAGGAGATAAACAATCAAATAGAGAGAGAGAGGGATTCAATTATGAAGGGTATCTCAAGAGAATAAGAGAGGGAGAGCAAAGGAAGAATGGAAGAGCCACAAATTTTGTATGAAATTTATGGTTAATAAGCTAAAAACTTTGTTTTTGTGTATGAAAGTTTGTGTGCATGCTTCATAACTCTCAATATTTGACATTACAAAGGAAGATTCATTGGTTGTATGTGAAACTTCATCTTGGAGCATTGGTAAGAAGTAATTAAATCTTTGAACATAGGAATATTGCATAATTAGATCATAAATTGATCAAACTACAACTATGTTTATCCATGACAAGTGAATGCATGATTGTATTTGTATGATATTAACAATCTCTTATTGACTCTTATGGAATAATAATACAAGATATTTGCATGATGATTTTCAATTTTTGGTGAGGAGAGGATTGTATCTAATGCATATAACTTATCTCTTGATATAATGGAACCTTACTTAGTTAATACCTTGTTACGGGGTGATGAAGCTATGGACTGTCGTATAATATGTGAAGTATATGAAAGTTGTGTGTATTAACAATGCATGAATGGTTGAGTGACTTAGTTTAAGGACTAAGAAGAGCTTGATAAATTAGTTTAAGGAGTAATAAGAGCTTGATAGGAGGTTCCATGCCTATAGGAGGAAAAATATTATTGAAGTTGGAAGATTTGCTAATTGAAGGCAAAAACCCTACTTTGCACAAAATGTACAAAGGAAGCAAGATAAAGATTATCATTTTAGTGATCATTTGAGTCCACTTTCAAGTTTATAAGGTACACATGTTGATACTGATCTTGCAAGATAACAATTTAGGGCTTTGAAAATGATCACTCATCATTTCGTGAAGAAGATTTAACCTTGAAATTTATCATAGTCATCTACAGAGGTAGGGTAAAGGAAGATCAAATGATTTTCATAATTTAATGACTTGACATGACTTACTGGTAAAAGGAACACGAGGAGTGGACTGAAACATGCCTAGGTGTAAAATTGGATGTCTTGAAAACAAATTAAAAGAAATTTATAGTGAAAATAAGCCTCTTGGGTTGTCTAGAAACCCTCCTAGGGTTTAGTGCTAAAGCGAGATTTTAAAGACTTAAACTCCATTCCATGAGCTAAAATTTGTAGGAAACCATCCCTATGTATGCATGAACAAGATTCAAGAGTAATTTATGAAATTGGAGTTCCCAATCAAGAGAAATAAATGATAATTAGGAGGATGATCATGAAGATTAAAGAGACCTAGTTTGGACCCTATGACTATGGAGTTAGAGGATACTTTACAAAGAAAGTGCCATTGAAACTTATTACACTGATTATATGGCCAAATGGGTGCCCAAATATGGTTTGTTTATGTTTTAAAACACATTCGATGAAAGTTATGAAGGAAAATGCATGGAAATAGGGCTACAAGAGCTGAAAGCTATGAAAGTGAAAATGAGTGATTGTAAGAGATGTATAAGGAATTGCTTTCTAAAATTTAAAGCACACCATAATGAACCCAAATGGCATCTAAATATATTTTCACTTCATTTTTGGTATGTGTAGATGTCTACAACCATGAGCCAAGAAAGAGCCATGGTCTTAAGGGGCTAAAATGATAGTTTTGAGTGAATGTAAGAGAAGGTGGATAAATTTCTTCTTGTTAGTCATTTTGATGATGGTTTTTGATGTTGGTTGAGATGTGTGAAACAAGGTGTAAGGAAATGGAATAGTTAGTGGAGGTTAATAAGTCAAAAGCGCTTGTTTTGGGAAGAAGAATCTAGTAAGAAGGTGAAGGGCAGTTTGGAGAAAAAGGGTAAGTTGGTTGTTTCTTTGATTACGAGTCATTGTAAAGGTGTATTTAGCATTGAATGAGGTGATGGAATAGGGTATAGAGCTTGGTGAAGACCTTTAAGATGAAATAGGTCAAAAATGGCTTAGGTAAACCTTTTTCCGCTTCTTGTGAAGATTCTCGGAGCATAGGACAAGTGGTGGTTTGAGGTTATTTGGCTTTATTTCTTGTTCTTGGAATTGATAGATTTTTTTACATCATTAGTGGTATCGAGCGTGATTAAAAGATTAGAAGAAGAAGATGGTTTGCTTTAGCAAGAAATTGTGAAAGAACAAGACAAGTTTTAAGTAAAAAATTGAGAAATTAGACTAAATAAGGAAAAAGGATGATGAGACCTTGAAATAAAGATTGAGTATGGCGGATTTAGATAATGAAATGTGTGTCAGAGGTTTAAATCAATCATCAAGTGACAAAACTCTACAAAGTGACTTAAAATCCTAAGAGACCTAAAGAGACCAAGCCTAAAAAGGAGGAAGTGTGAGTTGGGAAAATTGTGTTTTGACTTAGAGCTGAAATCTACCTTAAAGAAATAACTCCATAAAGGGTATCCAAAAGTGTAAACACATTTTCATGAAAGTTTATAGACAGTTCCCAGCTACAAGCTTTGCATGTAAGAAGGGCTAATTGGAAGGACTAGTCAAAATAGCTAAAAGGAGAATACAAGTGAATGGATAAAGAATTGGGCCTTGAAACTTCTTGAAAACCTTAATGAGATAAAGTTGCATTTGGAAAACTTATCAGTCAGGTTTGGAAGTGACTATTTTGAAATTTTCTTCGATTTTTCATTATTGAAGACTTTAAGAAAAATTGAAGGTCTATAAAGCAAATAAGTGAAAATGATGTTATGAAACTAATTTGGTAGCTTGAGCAATTTTGATTGGTGATTATAAGCATGTGGAAATTGATTTTTATCCTTTATTAATCTTTCCATACATTTTAGTGCTTTTGTGCAAGTTGTGACTTCTTGAGAAAAAGTGATTTTAGTACATTTTGATGATGTTGGATAAGTGTTGAGTTAACTTCTTGATTTTTTGACTAATATGGTATGTAAAGAAGAGTAAATGCAGGGTACTCTGATATAGTACTTTGAAAGTACTTGTGAAGTATTTGAAAAGTGATTGTGAGGAGAAAAAGAGAAAGTGAAAAAGAGAAGGATAATGCAACAACAAGCTCGGTTACTGAGGAAAAGAGGAAGAAGAAGAGGAGACTCTTGGTGAAGTCCAACAACGAGAAAACAAGAGAGTAAAGAAGATCTCATTGGAAGCTCATAAAGAAAACATCCAGGGTGAAAGATACTTGGATTCAAACAAGGTGCAAAAGACTTGTTTGGTGGAAAAATCAGGTAAGAAGAAGATAGAGAAAGAGTTCAAAATGGCCATTGGTATGAACTAGGACCAGTTGGAAGAGATGATGAAGTTTTTGAAAGACATGGATGAGAGGATAAGAAAAGAGGAAAATAAAGAAAAGATGGGACAAGAAGTGATCCCTAAGGAAGAGCTTGTGGAAATGAGACAAGGATTTGTGAAAATAATCAGTCTTCTTGAAGAGGAATTAGAATCAACCTTGAAATAAAGTTATGAGGATGAAAAGGACACTAATGGGAAGATGAATGTGATAATTAAGAAGATAATGAGGAAGAATTCAGTGATGAAGAAGAAGATATTGCTATCCTAAAGATAGATAAATTCTTGAAGAAATGGATGAGTTAGTAGAAATTGACGAGGAAGACATGCACTGCATACAACAACATATCAGCTTATTAATGAGGTATGTAAACAAGATAATGTACAAAATGAAGTTTTCTTAGTTGTGAATACACAAGAAGAAAAATAAATCAGTTTTGACAATCCTATATATGGTGAAGATCATGATGAAATGAGTAATAAGAGATGAAAGTTCTTGAAAACTTATTTAATTCACATGATGCAATGAAATAAATCAGTCCAAAAGAGCATATTACAGGTGTAAAGAGAATGAGATCAAGTAGTAAGGTATTCAAGAGGTAAATATGATCTTGGATCATGATTATAATCATGCAAATGAGGTGAATAATTCTAACTTACATGTGAATACAAAGAAGAACAAGAATCATGTGTATATAATGCCCAAGTGGCTTACAAAACTAATAGAGAAAGAAGAGAATGTCAAGACAAAACAAGTGGTAATGACTGAAATTGAAAAGGAAAGAGAACAATAAGCAAGCAAGAGAGATAAATCATGTTTTTTTGAGACAACAAGCAATGCACAAAGAGACAAGAATGGTATGGAAAAGAAAGGAAACAAGTAAGGTACATGAAAAAAAGGATGGAACGATGAAAATGGATGAAAAACTCATAAAAGATAAACAAGTACAAGAGGTTCAAGAGGAAAAGCATGCAAATGAAGATAACAAGGTAAGAAAATTTTATGGTTTGTTACTTGATATTGATGTTTGTTTGGGTGAATTCCTTGAAATTGTACAAGATGACTCTAACCGTGCATTTTGAAGCTTGAGACAAGAAAAAGTGAGTGGATGGATGAGCACGGTGAAGAATAAAAAAGGCATGATGATCGGATTTGCATAGGTGAAATAGATAAACTATTGTAAGATTTGTTGTATGTGATGGACAAAGAAGAGAAGAGTGAAGTTATGGTTGAGAGAGTAATGGTTTCTTGGGTAAGTAATGGACTAAATGAAAATAAAGAAGGAGCAGGTATAAACATGGAGCAACTTGGTATGGTGAAAAGATTAATGAACAATCAAATAGGAAAGGAAATGAAGACTATGGCAAGGAAAGTGATGAATACATGATGAACACGGATTATACATGGATGAAGAAGGTGGAAAAAGATTAAGAACAAAGTATTTTTCTGTTATAATGTTTGTTTTTTGCAGTACAAGGCATGAAAGCTTGAAAATGATGGAGATGAAGATGGAACTCAAGAAGCAAGGAATCAAAGTCAAGGAAGATGCAATGAAAAAGATAAAAATATGGGATCCAGGTGGTTATGAGGTAAGCAAGGACAGTGGGAATGCAGAAAGAAGAATAAGGACAAGTAAAGATGATGAAGACTCAGCTAGAGACATGGCTATGCAAGCCGCAGGTACATGGACTCTTTTTCTCCACCTTGGGAGTATGATGTAGGAGCATCATCAAGAGGACATCCAAAAATGAAAGTTTTCATGGATATGAGGTCAATTTGAGTGTTTTAGAGTATGGTCAAGTCATGTGGAGAGGTCTAGGATGTAAAAGAAAGTGTGAGGTGGAGTTCAAAAGCTTGAAATTTCGAATTCTTGTTTTCCCTCAAAATTGTAATTCAAACTTTAAAATCATGTAAAGAGACAAATATGGATTGTGAAGGAGTGAAAGGGATTTTTGATGGTTACTAATTATATGTAAACATCTAAACATGTTATAGTGAGTCTAAGAGTGAGTGAGATTTTATGAAATGTTTAAAATGATGTAAAATACCCCATTATGTTGGATGGGCATGAGAAAACCTAAGAGTTAATTAGGTTTTTGAAATATGTTAAGAAAAAGAAGATAAAAAATAAAATAGAGAGAGGGATTCAGTTATGAGGGTATTTCTAAGTGAAAAGAGAGGGAGAGTAGAGGAAGAATGTAAGAGATACAAATTTTGTATGAAATATATGGCTAATAAGCTAAAAACTCTGTTTTTGTGTATGGAAGTTTGTGTGCATGCTTCATAACTCTCAATATTTTCATTTACAAAGGAAGATTCATTGTTTGTATGTGAAATTTCATCTTGGAGCATTGGTAAGAAGTACTTTCTCTTTGAACATAGGAATATTGCATAGTTAGATAATAAATTGATCAAGCTACAACTTTGTTTATCCATGACAAGTGAATGCATGATATTAACAATCTCTTATTGACTCTTATGGAATAATAATACAAGATATTTGCATGACAGATTTTCAATTTTTTGGTGAGGAGAGGATTGTATCTAATGCATATAACTTATCTCTTGATATAATGGAACCTTACTAGTTAAAACAACTTTGTTATGGGGTGATGATGAAGCTATGGGTGTGGTATAATATGTGAAGTATATGAAAGTTGTGTGTATTAATAATGCATGAATGAGTTGAGTGACTTAGTTGAAGGAAGAAGAAGACCTTGATAGGAGGTTCCATGTCTGTAGGAGGAAAAATACTATCAAATTTGGAAGATTTGCTAATTGAACGCAAAAACCATGCTCTACACGAGAATTGTGCGAAGGTAACAAGGTAAAGATTATCATTTTAGTGATCATTTGAGTCCACTATCAAGTTTATAAGGTACAAAAAGTTGATACATTCCTACATTAAGAATTTAGGGCTTTGAAAAGGATCACTCATCATTACGTGAAAAATATTTAACATTGAAGTTTATCACATTCACCTACAGACAAGGTAAAGGAAGATTAAGTGATTTTCATAATTTAATGACTTGACGTGACTTACTAGTAAAAGGAACGCGAGGATTAGAGTGAAAAAGTCATAGGGGTGAAATTTTAGATCTTGAAAATAAGTTAGAAGAAATTTATAGTAAAAATAAGCCTACCGGGTTGTGCCTAGGAACCCTCTTAGGGTTTAGTGCTAAACCGATATTTGGAAGACTTAAACTCCATTCCATGAGCTAAAATTTACAGGAAACCATCCCTATGTATGCATGAATAAGATTCAAGAATAATTTATGAAATTGAAGTTCCCAATCAAGAGAATATATATGACAGCTTGGAAGGAGGATGATTGTAAATGATTAAAAAAGAACTAGTTTGAACCCTAGGACTGTGGAGTTGGACGATACTTTACAAAGAAAATTCCATTGAAACTTGGTATACTAATTATATGGCCAAATGGGTTCCCAAATATTTTTTTTTGTGTTTTGAAACCTCCTTCCATGAAAGTTATGAAGGAAAATGCATGGAAACAAGGTTAGAAGAGCTAGAAAGCTAGAAAAGTGAAAAGGAGTGATTGTAAGAGATGTATAAGGAATTGGTTTCTAAAATTTGACCAACACCATAATGATCGCAAAGGGTATATAAATCTATTTCTATTTCATTATGGGTATGTGTATATGTTTACAACCATGAGCCAAGCAAGAGTTATGGTCTTCTATGGGGCTAGAATGAGCTTTGAGTGAATGTAAGAGAAGGTTGATAAATTTCTTGTTGTTAGTAGTTTTGATGATGTTTTTCATGTTGGTTGAGATGTGTGAAACAAGGTACAATGTAGTGGAATAGTTAGTGGTGGTTAAAAATTCAAAATTTGCTTATTTTGGGAAGAGGAAACTAGTAAGAAGGTGAAGAAGGCGGTTTGGAGAAAAAGGGTAAGTTATTTATTTGATTATGAGTCATTGTGAAGGTGTATTTATCATCGAATGAGGTGTTGGAATAGGGTATAGAGATTAGTGAATACCTTTAAGATGAAATAGGTAAAAATGGATTAGTTAATCCTTTTAGGCTTCTTGTGAAGATCCTCGGAGCGAGAGCACAAGTGGTGGTTTGAGGTTTTTATTTCTTATTCTTGGCATTGATAGCTTATTTATCTACATCAATATCTCAAAGCGTAGGGTTGTTGATTGCAGCTTGAAGAAGAAGAGAGATTGCAGTGTTTTTAGACATCTTTTTGGCTCACATAGCTTTCAAAATCTCCAAGGATTTACATAGAAAAAGACAATAGACACATTTAAGGGCCCTAAGAAAATACCAAAGTTGAATTAGGATTTTACTTGTGTTTTGCATGAACCCAAAAATTTAAATCAAAGAAAGGTGGGGTTTTTCACTTGGAAAACATCCTTAAAATATTGATTTGAGTACCATTTGGGGTTTTGCTCATGCTTTACACGCCAAAAAGTCGATAAAGGCGAGTCATATTTTTCACTTGTCGGAAATCCCCAAAAGTCTAACATGAAATAATTGTGCTTTTGGTCATGTTTCACACCTTCAAAATTATGACCAAGTGTATCGAGGTTTTCCACTTATCGAGACATTTGAAATTCCAACCAAAGGTCAATCGGACTTTCATCCTACTGAAACTCAAAAAGTATGATAGAGGGATAAATAGGACTTCAAACATGTTTTGTGTTGTTAAAATCCTGATTGCTTATTGGGATCATTTTCAAGGTTTTTTTTTCCCAATTTTTTCATCCAATGTTTGAGGGATCAAGTAGTAAGAAAGACATGAAGTAAAAATTTGGGGAGTTACTCCATCCAATCTAGAGTCTAATGTGGACAAGATCACTTATACAAACCTTTGGCACATTGACCTCTAGGACTTTTCGAGACCATATTATAGCTAATTACAAGCATAATTGGGTACAAGGGATATATGATAGTGGCATAACATTGGAAGTTTCATTCCTCGTATCCTCTCGATACCCATATTTTGTGCTCGAATTTTTAAAGCACTATGATAGAAACATGAGGTTAGTCAAGATTCAAATGGTGAATACCTCCTGAAGGTTGATGCTGACTACATAGCGAACATGTTAAAGATTCCCAAATTTCAATGTTGTTTCAAAATTTCATTTGAATATTCCCAACACATCTAGAATGAAAAATCCTTAAAGGAATTTTAAAACATTGTTTGGAAAAGGTTAAAATATCCACCTCTAAGATACCAAAAATACTACCTACATATGATTTATAGCAAGAAAACAGTGATATCAACATGTTTCTCAACAGAGTAGTCGTAATCCTATGGCAAGAAATTTCTAAGAATGGATGTTTCAATACATCCATACTATTTTAAAGAATATGCATCACATCAATCGGGATGAATTGATCCGCGAATCAATTCATAAACAACTTATTGAGGTATAAAACAAAAACATGTTCTACATGACCTCATACATTGTGTATTCCATAGCCAAATCCATAAATTTCTCAGGTTTGAATAGAGTGGGCTAATTAAGATCAACGAAGGTATATGAATTTTACCCACAACTCATCGTGGAGACCAACATTCAACATTTTCATCAAAGTTAATGATGTTTTCTTTTATTGCATCATTGGTATGTTGGATTCAATACTAGCATCCTCATGTTTTTAATTAAAGCATCTACCAACATAGCTAGGTGGGGAGGATTTTTCATTTAATTTCCTACTTTCTCCTATATAAGGGTAGATGGATTTATAGATGCCCCTTATATGCTACCTAGGTTTTTGAATGATAAGGTGGAAGTTTTAGAGATTTTTTGGTAACTTGTTGAAGTGCACAAGTATCTTTCTGGTAAGCACAAGGTGGTGGTTCATTTCCTAATTACTATAGGAAGGTACTCATGTCATTATTTCATCGTGGGAAGAAACATGGATCTTGAAATCACTAGAGTCAACATGCATTATTTCCTAGCTAGGCCATCCTTTGGTATCTATGGTACAATATATCATGCCTTGGGATCATATCATAGTCATATTCCCTACTATGAAGACTACTGGATTGATTGTGACAATGAACAAGAATTCTAAAAGAGGGATTGGTCCTGTATGTCCCTCAACCAAATCAAAGACATGAACATGGCCTATATCCCAATTTGTTTAATCGATGATGGGGTAACCATGGACCTTGCGCGCATATGAACAAAAAATTAAGTTCCAACCATTGTCATGAGTTGATTGGTCAAAATCTCATTCCCCTTCCCTTGAGGACATGACCAATGCGGTGATATCACAAACAATTAAATGGATCCATTCATAAGGGGTCAATGTGAAACAAGTAAAGATAACAATTCTAAGTGGGTTTGTATGATAAGCCTCTAAAGAAATTGAGGAGGACGAAGAGGTAGGAAATGGAGAGGCTATAGAGGGACCCAATATGACACCAAAAACCAAGTTTTTGCATAAAGAAGCATGTAGTGGGGAACAAAGTACTTCTTAACCTTCAAAGGGTCCGAAAGAGACCATGATTTTGGATCCTCAATATCCACCACTCAATCCAAACATATCATATTCCTTCTTGGCTATTGATGCCACCATTGTGAATGTCCCTACAACCAAACTTAAGCCTCAACCATATTCATGTTGGGATTAGCACACCGATTGTACATATAATATATCGATCTAAGCATACATGCAAATAAAAGCGAGATATTTTACCGAATATATATACAAAACAAGAGATATAAATCACCACCGATTTAATGTGGTTCATCCAAAGTGTGGGCTACGCCCACCAAGAAACAAGTCAATCTATTATCCAAAGCTTTCACAAGATATACAATAAATATTTTCAATCTTCCACACCTCTCAGATGTACAATACTTTCTTTTACTCAAGCTTTTACTTCTTCTCCAAGAATTCTCTCTCTCACAATAATCATCAACTTTTACAAGTTCTTAATTCTTACTTCTAAACCCTAGCTTTCATGCTTATATAGGCGTATACAAAATTAGGGCACTTAGCCATGCAATTACAATCAATAGATCTGCTTTAATACTAAAAATAGATCTAATTCCCATGAGTTAATTAAAACACTCATACACAAGTAACCGACACCGATTAGCCCTAACCGATGTAGGTTTATCCTTGCCTGACTGATTGGTCCCTCCATAACCGATGTCGGTTACTGTATTTTCTATCAAGTTTCATATTACATGCTAATCTGAAGTAATTGAGCTCCACAACTCAACAATCTCCCACTTGGAGATTAATTATTGCACCATACCTGTACAACATCATTCTTGGATCCTTCCTTAGCTTTGTTTCTTCCTCTTCAAGTCTCAAACTCAAAGACCAACATAAGTGGAATGTAACTCCAACTTCTCCTTTTCCAATGGCTTCGTTAGCATATCCGGGAGGTTCTCACTCGTAGGAATATTTTCCAGATTCAATCGCCCATCCTCCAATACATGTCGTATAAAGTGATACCTCAATCGAATATGTTTCGTTCTTGAATGAAACGCCTGAGTTCTTTGCCAAATGTATTACACTCACTCATGTCATGAATAATTTGCAATCATCTTGCTCCTTTCCCAACTCTTTCATGAACCTACTCATCCATATCATCTCCTTGCCATTAGCCTCTGTAGTTCGCAACATACTCTACCTCTCGTAGTAGAAAAAGCCACAACCTTTTGCAATCTTGAAATCTAGCTAAATGTCATCCCACCTACTGTGAAAATATATCCAGTAGTGCTCCTCTTACCATCCAAATCTCCACCATATCCGAATCAACATAGTGACATAATGAAATATCGAATCTTCATAGCATAAGTGCATGCTAGATGTTCCTTTCAAATACCTAAGTATCCATTGGACTACTTTCCAATGCTCTTTACCCTGGATTGACCATATATCTACTCATCACTCTCACTACTTGTGCAATTTTGGTGCAGTACAAACCATAGCATACATGAGACTCCCAATTCACTGAAGCATATGGGACTTGTGTCATGTATTTGACCTCCTCTTATGATGATGGACATTGATCTTTTCTCAATTTAAGAGTCCAGCCAT
The DNA here is from genome assembly GCA_018340775.1 of Taxus wallichiana var. yunnanensis. Taxonomy (NCBI): domain Eukaryota; kingdom Viridiplantae; phylum Streptophyta; class Pinopsida; order Cupressales; family Taxaceae; genus Taxus; species Taxus wallichiana. Next base: position 752,232,687 of record CM031238.1, read on the forward strand.
AGGTGTACTAAATGAGTTTCACATTCTACATCTTGAACCTTTCTAACACCTTGTAGATATAATCCTCCCGAGACAAATACAATTTCTTGTTCTTCCTGTTTCGTGTATTTGCATGACGAGGATTATTTTTTCAGCTCCTAAATCCTTTATAGAAAATGTGTGAGCTAGCTTTCCTTAAGCTCACTAATGTCCCGCATACTAGATCTGAAATAAGCATATTATCCACATACAATAAAAAAATAACAAAGCTCCCATCTTCAAGCTTCTTGAAATAAACATAATGGTACATAAGAGTTTGGGCTACTACAGAGGCTCAATCTAGACCTCTTGGATATTTGTATCCAAATGCATCGATGTCGATGTCATCACCTATAATCGACATCGATTCTACTAACTCGATGTTAGTTGATATCTTCTATAATCGATCATCGATTCTTCCGACCGATGTCGATCGAGGTCAATCGACACCGATTCATGTGTAACCACGTCGGTATTACTTTTAAATCTGAGAGTTAATTTTCATTCACAAAATTCTTAACCGGTTCATCCTTGGTTACCAAAATTTGATCCTTGTACATTCTCTTTTCATTCCATTCAATATCACGACTCCCAATAATTTTATAATTCTCTAAATCTCAAAAATAGAATCCGAAATCACCATATCCATAACCAATGAAAGTGCATCTCTTGGATTTTGCATCCAACTTTTTCTATTTTCCTTATCAATATGCACAAAATCTTTTGAACCAAAAACTTTAAGAAAAGATAAATCTACCTCTTTTCGGTCCAAGCTTCCTCCGGTATTCCTCCATCTAGTGAACTTGAATGCCCATAGTTAATCAAATAGACCGTTGTATCAACCGCTTCTACCCAAAAGTGTAAGGGCAATCCATAATGTATTTTCATACTTCTAGCACATTCCATGATTGTCTGTTCATTCTCTCTGTAACACCATTCTCCGTGGTGTTCTTGGAACAAATCCTTTCTCTACGTATTCCATTTTCGAACAATAATCATTCAAAGCCTCTACAACATTCACCACCATTGTTAGATCTAAGGCACTTTAACTTCAAAGTTGATTCATTCTCAACAAAGGCTTTCCATCTTTTAAAAGATTCAAAAACATCGATTTATGTTTAATACAATAAATCCATACCTTTCTTGTAAAAGCAAAATCAATGAAAGTAACATAATACTTGGGATCCTCCATGAGAAGCTACACCGAGTTGGTCCCCACACATTTAAGTGTACAAGCTCCAATTTTTGATCCTTCTTAGTTGCCCCAACTTTGAGAAATCTCACTCTCTTTTACTTTCCAAAGACACAATGCTCACATAAATCAAGATCTAAATATTTCAAATCTGATAACTTACCCTTAGCCTTTAAGATCTGCATTCCTTTTTGACTCATATGGCCTAACTGATTATGCCACATGCATGCATCTGAATCTAAAGTAGATAATGTAGAAAAGGAATTAGTAACACAGGTAGATAAATATAACGTTATGACCTTCTTTACCTCTTGCACAACAAAATAACCCTTGGTGACTTTCCAAGAGTCTTACGCCGTAAAAGTAACCATACGCAACCAGCTTCACCTAGTTGCCCTGTAGAAATAAGATTCCTCCCGAGGCTTGGCACATGCCTCACATCTTTCAATACCCATGTATTTCCATTCTGCAATTTTAGACAAACTTCCCCTTTACCAATAATACTGCAAGGTTCATCATCACCCAAATAAACATGCCCAAAATTTTTCTGGACATAATTTCTTAAATAACCCTTATTAGGGGTTACATGGAAAGAAGCTCCTAAATCTAAAACCCATGATTCAATTCTATTATCTAAAGAAAGAATAAGAGAATCTTGCATTACCTCTCTCATGCAGTAAGATTTAAATCTTTACCTTTTTCTAGTTGCTTTGGTTCTCTTTATCCTTTCGTCAACAATCTTTCTTTGCATGTTCTTTCTTTCCACATTTCCAACAAGTAATTCCCTTACCTTTGGATTTAGATTTGTTATCCCTTGATTTTGATTTCCCATTACTCTTACTCTTGGATATCTCCTTCGTTTACCCCTACTTTGTACATTCAAAGTATTCCCAGATGATGATTCCTCTCTGTACTCTTCCTCCGAATTTCTTCATTGAAGATTATACTAACCACATCATCAAATTTCAAAATATTATTAGCAGATGCTATATTATCGACAACCATTACCAAGTTATCCCAACTATCGGCAAAGAACATATGAATAAAAGTTCTTTTGCTTCATCATCAAACAATATATCAACCAATTTTAACTAATTTACAATAGATTTGAAATCATTCAAATGACTAGATGTGGATCCACCTTCATGCATCTTAGAACTAAATAATTTCTTCATCAAATAAACTTTATTTGAAGCACTAGGTTTTTCATATAAATTAGCAAGAGATTTCATTAACCCTACAGTAGAATTCACTTCTATAATATTGGAAGCCACGAGATCTTTGTTAGGCTCAATCTTATAGATCCCAAAGCCTTTCTATCAATAATCTTCCATTCTTCATCAGTCATCTTCATAGGTCTAGACTTCTCATCCAATGGTAAATACAAATCTATTTGATATAGATAATCCTCAATTTGTATCTTCCATAATTGATAATTTTGATCGTCAAACTTCTCTTCCTTGTATTTTCTTTCTTTTGCCATTGATGTAGCTCCCACTCAATAAAAAAAGTCTTCTTGATATTTGTAATAAGGCAAGATTGCCAAAGATAGTTTAGGATTTCTTTATTGCATTCCTTTCTTTGTATTTCCCTTTCTTGTAGTTGTTTTCTTTCTGTTTTTTGTTTTGCACCTTGTGCGCCAAGAACTGCACCACTTTGTGAAGGTTGTGTATGTGTAGAGGACCGCACATCATTTAAGTGTGGGGTGGAATAATGTGGAAGCAAGTGCAAAGTGTGAGCTATTTGGAAAAATTGTGTTGAATACCCTAGTTAAATTAACTTGTGGGAGGAAGCATGTAGGAATGAAGGAAGCACATGAAATAAATATAGAAAAAAATGGTTGGTGTTAGGATAAGGCTTCAAAAGAAACCACCTACAAAGGAGGAAGAAGCACAAGAACAACGTGAGGTAGGAAAAATAAAAAATTAGGCAAAGGATGGAAGAAGTGCCTTGTGCTATTGACACACGTGTAAGAGTATTTTGTCGATGGATTGTTTGCACGAAGAAGGTTGTAGAATTGTTTGTGCAAGGTTGGGCGCGTGAGTGAAGGCGCTTAAGGCCAGCTTAGTGGAAAAATCTGCATTTAGTGTTCAAGTATGGTGGTAGGTGGAGTAGTATTTAATCTTTGGAAAGAAAGAAAAGCTATAAATAAGAGGTCGGGAACTTCATCATTTTTACCTTGGAAATACAAAGAAAAAGGAGCTCTCATGAACTAGGGTTTCAAGACTCGATTTGTGTGAAGAAGAATCTAAGAAATTTAAGCGTGCGTAACTAGAATAGATCTGCAAACCAGTAGGGAAGGAGTACATGGGCATGGAGAATTTTTTTGAGAAGAACCATATGGTGGAAGAATTATCCCAGTTAGGGTTTGATGGCTAGGGCATGAAGTTGGAAGGGTTTTCATTGTAAGATTGAGCTCTAAGATTGGAAAGAGTGGACGAGAAGAGCATGTAGAAGAAGTTTGAAGTGTGAAGCTAACCAGAAACATCACACCAAGGAAGGCGAATGTGTCACCTAAAAGTAGAAGGGAAAGGGCAAGGGAAAGCCAAAACCGACATCGCAAGCACGAATGAAGAGTGGTACATAGAAATGTAGTACCTAGATGGGGTATTGCTTGGAAAAGAGTGGGAGTCCCACATGAGAAAAATAAAAGAAGCGAATACAATCATCACACTAACATGAAAGAGAAGGAGATGAATTTGGAGTTGGTGTGCCTAACTGAACAAGAGGATACTAGAGGACATGACCATTTACAACGATGAAGTAAAATTTAAGTTGGATAAGGTAGGGTTGTTACAACTCTATGAGTTACCTTACTTGGAAAACCCAAGTGCCTCTATTAGTGGTCGATGTCACGCATGCACGAGGATCATTTTTACTTCACGGGGCATAAGATGCACATAACTCCCTAGTTTATTTCAAAATTCATAGGCCTTATACGTGAAGGGGAAAACATGGATGATGACTTGAGCGAAAAATATTCCATTAAGGAATTTTTCATCGTGTATGACTACAAGAAGGGGTCACGATACTTTGACATCGTGGATATTCTAGTCCCCTTGATGAGGATGGTCGCGTGCCTTGAAAAAAACTCAATGACCAAGAAAGGTGGATGCAGTGAATAAGACATGGTTAAATGTATGCCAGAGGATATTGGAGAGTGCCATTTACAAATTTTTTACTTTCATCACAGATGAAATCATAAGCGATACAAGAGGGTGATAAAATTCTATTTGGCAACGTCCTCACGATTCATTCTCGAGATTGGAGTGCCGATGGGTGGGATACATTTATTTGGGAGTATCTAGAGGAAGATCCATCGTCCGCGAAGAGATTCACCAAGTATACTTGTGAGACCATGACGACTACTCACAAGGCGCATTTGGAGAAATGGTATAAGCGCATGAGGGATGCGTTCAGGATAGAATAGAGAATCTCATAACACTACCGGCACTTTTGGATGGAGAAGTAGAGTTTGTGGTGTACCAAAGCCAGATTACGCATTAACAAATTCAAATTAACAGATGGAACAACGAGCCCCTGGTGCAAGTTCCTCTTATCCTTCATTGCACAATACTTCAAGCAGGAGTAAACATGTTCAGAGAGGCCAAGAGGCTAAGGTTCAACCTTAGTGAGGTAGACCAGACCACATGGAGATACACAAAAGCTAGTGTACCCTAAGAGATGCGCATACGTGGAGAAGTATGTATCCCGTGAAGTCTAGATGATGAAACCCCTTTCTTTACCAATTTCGGGGAGGATCACGCGTGAGTATATCTGCACACTAGGCCAAAATTTGAGAAGGTTGCGTATTTGGAGAATGATGTGTCTATACTCGAAGACCTTACGGGTAGGATCGGAAACCCGTGCCCGAGAAGAGGGAAAGAGAAGAGGAGAAAGATAAAATGGCACCAAGTGTTGATTTCTCTGTTGGTAGGCATGCCATAAGCAGTGGGAAACCCAACACTTATTCATGTTAGAAGAAGTACCCGGCGAGAGAGAAGACCCCATAAGAGGAGATAACATAACAACCTCTCACAAAAGAAAAATCACCAGAGAAGGAAGAGAAGGAAGAGTCCCCTGTACTAGAATTTCCAGTAAGGAAGAAACAAAGGATGATAGAGAGGGCCGATTCGGGAAATAGAGAGCTTGGAGGCCTATAGAGGAAAAAAAGATGATGATATTGAACCTGAAGAGGTTCAAGGCCCCGAATGTTTCAAGTCCATGACTCTGAGGAGGAAGGAGAGGAAGAAAAAAATGGCTACGCTTTTTTTTAGGAGGAAGGATAACAGGGAAGAGGAAGATGCCTAGAGAAAGGAGTGAGGGAGGAAGTAAGTACAAAGAATCAGAGGACTCCAAGCCTCACAAAGGAGAAAATAGATGAATCCATAGAGAGGGAAGTGGCAAGGATCATTGAGACCTTGGTGGAGTAGGAAGTAGAGCTAAGTGCCGAGGAAGTACTAAAGGAGGTTGAAGAGGAAAGCATCGGGAAAGAGCATGATAGCGTGGGAGGAGGTCCTAGTCTAGCCATAAGTTTCCCAAAGGCCGCTTGCTTAGGGAGAAAAATCTTAGAGACAACACGAGGTAAAGTGATGGGATATGTCAACGATCCAAGCAAGGTGTTACGCACGCGTTTCCAAAGCACTTTGTGCCAACAAAACAACTCTTTACTATAGCATCATTCGACAAGGAGGGTGCATACCATTGGACAAGGAAAATAATTTCTTGGGCATTTGAGTCCCATATAGACAATCTTGAATTCGAGGTAAGCCAAGGGAACTAATGAAAGTACTAGAGTCAAAAGGAGTCAACCCTTTGGTAAATGTTCAACAACTATCAAATGAGCAAATCTATAATGTCTTTGAATAAAGTCTTAGTTGAAGTTAAAGCCGAGACTCTTTGGGAGGAACGCAGCAGGTGAAGTTCCTAGAAGTAGAACTAGAGAAGAAGGAAGAATATCTCATTGAAAGGACCAAGGACATGAAGCGGGAAGAATTAATCGAGTGTTTAACTAAGGCGTGAGTTGAAGGATGAGAAAGCAAGGGTGCACGAGGTTTATAAGAAGATAGAAATGATCACAGAGATGTCATTGTTTTGAAGCATATAGACATGACACCACCCTGTGTGAAAACTATGGATCCACCTTGGAATGCCTAGAGGACTTGACCCATGTACTCACAATGGAAAGGTGATCATTGGCCTTGGAATCTGCAGGAGGAGGTGTTAGCATGCCAACAAAGGGAGGAAAAGATGAATGTTGTAGCAATTGTTGCCTAGTACAATAAATTCCTTACTAATGTGAAAGCTTCCACTCAAGTTGCTTTGAGGCCACCTATGACAATTGTGCGGATAGAGATAGAGTGATGAGCATTCTGGTCACCACTCATGAAATAGAGCTGAAGGAATTCCAAGAGAAGAATAAGGGGAACATAGCGGGAACGTGACAGGATTTTAGCCGAGTTCGAGAAAAGTCAAAAGATATTGAGACCTTGCGAGGCTCAATCAAGAACCGGCTGAAGGAGTTATACCCCAAATCACTCAAAGGATGGACGCGCTTGAATATTTGGGTAAGAAATGGAAGGGGTTATTGAAGCAATGTACACCCAAGGAGAAGGAATAAGCTTTGAGGAGGTGAGCGCCTAGTTGGTGACCTTTTCCAACAAGCACAAAATGAAGTTGATGCCTAGAATAAGTTAGAGGCAGACTTGAAGAAGGATTTCCCTCTCCTTTTGCAGTAAAGTGATCATAGCTTCCCCATTCTTTCATTTATCCCCAATTATTCATTCCTTTATTCTTTCCCAAATCATTCGTTCTTCCGTATATTTTTTCATTCTTTATTCTTTAAGAAAGTGTTCCCGAGGATGGAGAATAGGTGAAGTGTGGGGTGATGTTGGGCCCCTAAAATATTGGCTAAGTATAAAAAGGTGCATGGGCGTGCGAAGAAGGACACGAAAGGATAATGCACGTAGGACAAGGTTTTAGGAGGGTTTAGTAGAACCCATGGTGCATGCGCAAGGCGAAGAGAAGCTTTGGGACTTACCCATATTTGGCATATCGGGCGGGGCATGAGAAAAGCATGACCTGATGCACATGCGAAGTGGATAAGGTGTCACTTTCTGACAACTTGATGCCCATGAAAGGAATCTACCTTGTGATATAAGATTTTAGAAGACCATCATTGCAAGGAGTGGAAAGTTTGAGTCTGAAGGAGCATGCTCCTAGGGAGGACCACATGGATACTTGATGATGGATCGTAACCCCTGAAAGGTAAGTCGTTGATCAAGAGGCTATATATACAAGCGCCGTAAGAGGAAAAGAGGAGAGAGGGATGATATAGGAGAAAGGAGGAGCTCTGCAGAGATGCTAGGAATAATTCTATGGGTAGGGTTTTAGGAGATATGTAGGAATATGGTGTATTAGGGGGATGGGCCTGCAATTTTTTTATATGAACTAAAGGGCCTAAATCCAATTATGATGCATGACTGAGTTTGCACAACTGTGATGGTATGTAATGAATCGATGAATGTAATGAGGTTATTAAACATAATTGAATATGAATATATGTGGTTCTTATTTATGTTTATATCTCTATGATTCTGTTCCATGTATGTTTATGTGAATGGGTATAGACCGTTGTGCATTCCTCTTCTCGGTTCAATTCAAATTTGCATTCATCAAGTACTTTTCTATTTGGAATGACTCGCATTAGTCTAGGAGATGTTCTAAGATGAATGTATGTCTCGTTTTCTCTCTCTCCATTTAAGTTTCATCATAAATGATGCTTTCTCACTCAACTCACATAAAGGAGGGGCTCACACTGCGCATGCCTCGGTGAGCGCCAAAGTGCTCCGCCGGGTGATAGGTCGGCGTGCATGGGCTTCCCTTGTTCTTTGGTGGGTATAAAAATGACTAAATGTCTCATCCTTCATGGCCCTTAGGACTTCATTGTCCTCTATCAAGGTCCTAACCCCGATGACTACCTCGTGCACCGCATAAATATTCAATTTCTGATCCACCTTCTTCAATTCCTCCTAAAATTTTAGAGCAATGCTTCATAAGATGCAATATTTCTAGCCACCGAATATTTTTTCCTCTCTACCTCCATTATAGGGTCTATTAGTGTTGGTATACCCAAAGTGGTTCATCTTCAAGCACCAAATCAACTAGTGTGCGTACATAGTGCATAACTGTAGGGAACCTTTTTGGGACTTTGGAATCCAAATGTGGCCTTTCCTTGAGGACATGATCTCCTATTTCCTTTGCCATGCTCACAAAGACATTGATATTTTTCTACTCCAAGTCCTTTTCTCCATTGAGGCGTGCGATTTATACATCTTTGGCTTTATTTCCTCTCTCAAAGTGCCCTTATAGTAGTATAATTATCTACATTCCTATGTGCCACTTATGTTGAAACCTTCACCAAGGCATTTCTCACCTATTCATCTGACATAATCATAGGCATGACAGTTATGTGCCTATTCTATGGTGCTTTCTTCATCCTCTGGAAACACAAGATTCTTCACAGACATAAAAATCTGGTTCATCCATGTGAGTTTTCATAGACCACAACAACTATTTCTGTGTACGCGTGGTGGCCATGTCCTCCTTCATCAACTCCCATCCATATAGATCCTTCATGCTCACTGTGATATGGAAATGGGAGTGGAAAATTTTACTCGTGTCCTCAACATAGCCCATGGGTGGAGCAATATACTCCCCACTTGTTCTCTTTGATCTTGTCCCTTTTAGAACTTGAGCACCAAGATTAGGAGTTGGTTATGCTATCTATTAAGTAGTATCTTGTGCCATTTCACCCTCCCCTGCTGTACTATTTCTTCTCCATCCTTCATTTCTTTGTCCTTTACTTCTTCCACATGTTTTGGTTGTGGAGGCAGGAGAGCCCAACGCGGTTTCTGCAGACTCTTCTACTTCTTCACTTAACTTAAACTTCCTTATCCTTTTTGTAACCTCCTCCTTTTGAGGAGTGAGCGGTGGTGAGCATCTAACCAAATGTGGACTCCCAACAGTGCTTTGGGTCCTTGTTCTTCCGAACTCTTTTGAATCATGGCTTTCTTGCCCCGCTCCATCCAAGTGTTCTTGTCTTCTTCTTCCATGTACACTGTGGTGGGGTACTCACGCGCTCTTCTTCTTCCTTGTCCGAGGGCTGCCTCCTCCTATGTATTAAGCCACTACTGTCTTTTGGTTCTTCTTCCTCCTCATCTACTGCTATGACTGGTGCAGGCTGTGGTGTTGGTACATTTTCTACTGTATGCTTTCCTTTTGGCAGTCCTGGGAATACAAAATCATTCTCCACATATTTGTTATTTTCCAACTTTGGCTTGAGTTGTAGATACACAAGCACTTCTCCAACGTCTCCAACTTCCAATCTTATAGGATTCATGCTTATAACCTCTGAGATCAGCCTTTCAATGTAGGTTCTATATCTTGGATATGCATATGTTTTTCTTAGGGTATGCTAAAAGCAATCTACCTTATCTTCATTAAAGCTTAGGCGAAGTGCATCGAGAACCATGAATTATGCTTAGAAGTAGCATATTGTGAAGGCATGCACGGTAAAGCTTCCACCATGGGCTCCAAGTCCCATCTTTCATTACGAAACATGTGATGTAGAATGCCTTTGATGCACCACAAACTATACTACCTTCCCAACTACCAAAGCCAACTCCTTAGGTATGTGCCACTCTTCTTCAAATGCCATGCAGGAGTCTATCATACCACTTCTCCACTCTCTACTTAAATGACCCACTCATAGACCCTTCACACAGGTACTTGTCAAATCTTTTTACCAGGACTTTTCTACATAGGATATTTACATATCTTATTCTGTGGTCCATCGGGTACCTCGATTTCCATAAATACCAAAGACAAAAAATCACACCAAATCTTATCTTCTCACCTATGCGCGCTTCTTCAATGATGGTATTTTCAATATAACTTGAAATATTGTAGATTAATCCTTGAGACATCTTCTTTGCAGTGTGTAGCCACATTGTATTTACCTGTGACCAATCACCTTTCTTGGTCATTCAACTTTGTGATGAAGTGAGCAGCTGATTGTAAAACTAGGTACTTCTTCATTTTATCAATATCCATGCTACACAAACCCTTGGTATACCCCAATTCTTTCCTTGTCTCTAGGATTTTTCCTTGTTAGTTAGATCACTCTCCGGATCTACTCTTGAACTTTACAATCCCATCACTATCGATATTAAAGTGGACGTAATCCTTATTCTCGCATCCCGTAAAGTAGAAGAAATCCTCATGTACCTTACTCATTAACCACTAGTACAAGGGTTTGTATTTACCAAATTATGGGAGCTCATACAACTGGTAAACTCTAATCTACTTCAAAAACTTCTCTCCAACATCGTCATATAATGACATATCCTCTCGAGGTGCACTTATTTGTCTTCGTGCTTAGCAACGCATCCAAATCCTTCTTGTTGTCCGATGTGTGAGTTGTAATCACTAATTTACACTTCCGGATGTGGGAATCCCATTCCTGACCCAAAATCACTCCTTCTAGATACTATATTTATAAAAAATTACTTTCTGAGCAATTTCAACTTCTTCTTCAACCTTTATCTTTCCTGGCTCCAATGCAGTGCTTTCTTTGGTGCCATTTGAAAATATGTGCTTTCTTTCCTCTATAACAAGAAAGTTAAACCCTATCTCAAATCTCCGTTCCTAGTGAAATACACGTGTGCGCTATCTCTTCGTATCTTATCTTATTCACTCTAACCCTTCACCAAAGGGGTCACAATCTTCTCTTATGCATGGATCTACTCTCCATATCCGATTTCACACTCTCCGCACCTCAACACGATTCACAACTCTTTTTTACTTTTCTCTTTCAAATTCTCACAATCACAATGCTAAAAATGAAGTCACCTCCCTCCTTATATAATTTTTCAAATTTTAGGCATTTATTTCTCCTTCACCTACCAACAATCCCTTCATTAATTGACCAACTTTCCAATTTCCGCATAGTACATCTTTGCGCCCACCTATAACCTTCTAGCATGCCTATATGCTACATGCTACATGCTTCTCTTATGTGCTTCCATGCACCCGAGTACCTCACCGTGCCTTCCCGGTAGTCTCCATGGCCTTCACTTACATCGCGTTATCACTGCTCCTTCAATTTTCCATCTATGGTCATCAACTTAGAAGCAATCTCCATTTTTATACAACACCTATAACAACCTACTCTCAACCGTACTTAATTTGTAAAGATCAAGTGACAACCACCCCACACCAATGGTATGCGTAGTCCTCTGCACATGAAATTACTTCAAGTTGTAATTAGCTTTGGCGCAAATGTGCTTATTACAAAAACACCAAACTAAATTAACAAAGCATAGTGACAAAGAAGGAAATACATTAAGGGAAAATACGAGTAAAGGAAAACCTAAGCTAAATGGAAATACTACCTTATTACAAACACCAAGAAGACTTATTTATAGTAGGGCTTCAGCCTTACTCCCATTGAAATAATCGGTAACCATGCTCCATCAAGCGCTTCTAGCTTGCAAACGTCTCATTTCAAGTATATGAATAATAAAATACGTACTAGCTAATGCACTTTAAGTTTTCTTGGATGGCGCAAAAATTAGAATCATAAAGTAACACCATCTTCTAACCTCAAGTTTCTTGTCCCTAATGTGCCTATCATGCCATGCTTTCTACCCGGCCTTTTCCTCGATTCTGACTCCAACATGCTATGGCTCGTTTCTCATCTAATTGTATTAATCTATCAATCCTTTCTTCTAAAGCTTTCTCATCAAATAGTCCTCTGGGTGTATGCAATATGCAAAGAAGGTAGCATAAAGTCAATAGGAACAACTACTTTTGTGCCAAACACTAACTAAAAAGGTGTAGCTTTGTTCAATCTCATATATGTTGTTCTATATGCCCAAATCACTACGTAAACTTTATCATCCCAATCCTTCCTTCCTACATCATATATTGTTGTCAATGTCTAGCTCAAAATTTCATTAAAAGCCTCAACAGTTCCATTTTCCGAGGATGATAAGGTGTTGTCTTATGGTGGGCAATCATAAACTCATCCAATAATATCCCGATTGTCTTATTCAAGAAATGTGTCCCTCTATCACTTGTCAAACTTAATGGCCATCCATACCTTATATGAATATTCTCCCATAAAAACCTAGTTGATGTAGTTGTTGTATAATTCTTGGTAGGTAGTTTCAGCCCCACCTTGTAAGATAGTCCATTCTATGTGTGGCTGGTAGGTGTGGCTATATCCAATTTTTCAAATGGTTCCGCACTAGGAATAGGGCGTAAAGGCATTTCATCTCTCTATCCTGGTTTTCCAAGGTGCTGAAAATGATCACATGCCTTGCAATATGCCTTACAATATTTATATAATGTCTCCCACCATAATCCAACAAGTAGAATCTTGCACAGTAGCATCACCTGCATAGTGTCCTCCTACAATACCACCATGAGCCTCTTCCATAATATCTTTGTGCTCATGATCTAAGACACAACGACACAATAATTCATCCCAACCTAATTTGTACAAGTCACCACCAATTAGCATAAATGGTTCCACGCGTATGGCAAGTTGTTTATTTTCTTTAGCTTTCATGCCTTCTTGGGCCATACCTATACGTAGAAATACAACAATGTCTTCTAACTCTGTCGGCATGCGTTGTCAGAATTGTATAACTGCAGGTAACTGCATGGTATCTTTAATTATCTATGTGTCCTCTCCTAAATGTATCCTTGATAAAGAATTACTTTTACCGGGCTTTACTACAATGGTGAAATAAAATTATTAAAATAAGAGTAGCCATTTACATATGCACCCTACAACACTCGGCTTATTCGAAGGACTTCAAGGCCATGTGGTTAGTATAGAACACAAAGGTGTGGCTAACATATACTACCTAAATTTTGTAGTAGCGCGTAGATCATTAAAAGGCTTCATGCTCGTAGTTGTATAATTTTTCTCTGCAGGAGTTAACTTTCTACTAGAAAATAGATAGGATGATCAATAATACATTCTCTAGGATGAGCTAGCACTGAGCCAATGGCCATGCCAGAAGCATCCACATGTACATGAAATGGTTGATCCATGAGGGAAAGTGCAAAATAGGTACAGTGGTAAGTTTCTCCTTTAATGTCTCGAATGCACGCTTTTGCAGTTCTCTCCAATAGAATGTTCCTTTTCCTCTTAGTAACTCTTCCAAAGGTGTGAAAATATTAGCAAATCCTTTGATAAACTTTTTATAATATCCTGTGTGACCTAAGAACCCACACACCTCACTTTGATTGGTAGGATCTTCTAGACCGATAATGAATGTAACCTTAGCAGATCCACCAATAATCGCTCGAAAATGATGTGCCCTAACAATGTACCAAATGGTGTAGCAAAACACATTTCTTGATACTCAAAGAGATACTTAACTATCTGTATTGTTCAAACATTATCCATAAATTGTCACAATGATCTTTAACAATTCCATAAACCATCTAATCATCTAAATAAACTTGCAAAAATTTGTGAATAAAGTATTTGAATGCTTGGACAACTATGTGCAAAAATACAACAAGCACATTTTTCAAACCAAAAGTCATCACCGTATAAGAAAAACTTCTCCATTCGATGGTGAAAGTTGTTTTCACTTGATCCTCTTCTCGTAATGAAAACTTGATGATAACCAAAGAACCCATCTATAAATGAATAGATTTAACACCTTCAATGCCTTCAAGTATCTCCTCTCGTGAAAGGCGCAGGAAAAGGATCAGTAACATATGCAGCATTTAGTTCTCTAATCCACACAAATCCTAATTCTACCATCCTTCTTGATGCTGATAACCATAGGACTAACCCATTCTGACTCTTCTAAGGGTCAAATGATACCAACTTTCAACATGTTGTGAATTTCCGCTTAACCTTAACGCGCAAGTTAGGATTCATGCGATAAGGTCTTTTTCTGATCGGGCACACACCATCCTTAAGTTTGATCTTCATCTCTCCTAATGATGTATGCAAACCTTTTAATTCATGATGCCCTCTTGGGAATAAATCCTGAAAATATCGTAATAATTCAATGATTTTGGCCACTTGAGTCGACCAATAATCCCCTATTATTGCTTCCTTAGGTTCATCATCTGTGCCAATGTTTACTTTCTTTGTCTTCATAGGTTCATGGTATGCGTGCGTACTCTTATCTCGCATTCCTAATACCTCACACCTACCTATTGAATGATCTACATCCAAATTTTCCACTTCCTCATCCTCCACTATGTATACCATCTTTCCTTTCTCTTTCTCCAAACAAGAGTGCTCAAGTTATATGGCCTCTATTCCTTCTTCATCATCAAAGCGCACGCCTAAGTCTGTCTCACCAAACAAATCTTAACAAAGTTCTTTCGCCTTAGCATTATATCCCATAGTAAAATGCTTGATAACCTTCAATATCTCTTCTACCGGTGACTTCGTAGAGAAAAGTAGTCAAATGTTTGATTCATTCCGTAACCAAATCCTTCCAATTCCCAGCTTTTCTATGGAGTTTTCATGCATACACATACCAGGCATGTGCACAACCGCACAATGTGTAATAAAACTTATGCACCCATAGTGAAGGTGGTAAAGCTTCCCCCTTCTATCTAGAGTCTCTCACACTACTAAATGTGGTGCTAAATAGGTTCATTGCCACAATAAGTTTGATTTTAGTAGGTGCATTGCTTTGTGAAAACCGAGTGGTCAAAGCAATTTGATCTCTCTCCATTCCATAAGATTGTCCCTATGAACCACACACCAACACATTGTTGTCTCACGCAGAATGTACACTAACATATTTCTTCGTTCTTCCCGACTTTTCCACTATTTCTTCATGACGAGTAGGAATACTATAGGAATCCCTTCTCCATTATATCGTAGTACGTAATCGTGACCTATGTGCCTAACACAAAGAATAGTCTTCTTCCTTGCAAGTGCACTCTTTACATCATGCCCAAGCACCTCATAGGTGCCATGTTCCTAATTATCACAAGTAATACTCATGGTGTCACTAATAGATGCATCCTCCCATTGAAAGATACCCTCCTTACTTGTCTCAAGAACTTATGGGTCTTAAATGGCACACACATAGATCTGGTTCAAATCTTCCTCACGTAAAGGCTCAACATACGGTGGAGACTTCCCATATGTCAAGGAATGATAACTCGCTCCTCCTTATTCTTAAAGATAATATATCCTTTGTTTGTAACACCCTGACAGTTGTTATTTTCCTCCTTTGCATTTCAAGTGTGGACATGTGATTTTCCTTATAAGGATATGTTATTTTGATTGTTGGAGATCATGCTTGATATGGATAAGTATTTTATGCTCTTAAGATCCTTTGACTAAATTGGAATGGCTTTCCTAAATCCATTTTTCACTTATTGTAGGTGAGTTGCAATCTGGTTTAAGAGTTGTAAACTTATCTATTTATCTGACTCATCCCGATCCAAGAAATGTTTTAAATTTGTTCAAATTGAACGAATGGTAAATTGACATTCCATGAATTAAGAGACATATTGGACTGAACTTTGTAGTTACAAGTTCTTTGATTTTTGTGTGAACGTGTTTCCATTCAGTGGTATGTTTTGCTTGGGTCTTTGGTGATCAACCATGGCAGGTCATTGCTGACGTAAATGGAAATGCAATATCTTCATGGCATAGGAAAGATCAGGATCCTAAAAAGGACTATCGTATTAATCCTAAGCTAGGTAAAAATATTACTACCTAAGCTATGTCACTTAATAGAATTTTTATTCTTACCTAAAGCTTCCTATTCTACTTTGACTGGTTGATTGGCATCCTAACCTAAGCTCGGTGCTAGAGGATTTGGAAAGGTTACTAGGCTATTAAAATTAACCTAGAACCTAATACTACAAGGTTATGTTATGACCTAACTTAATGCCTAAAACTATTGTGTTTTGAATTAATCTAACCTATGTGGAAACTACCTAAGGCTATGTGCTAAGACCTATGGTGGTGATTGGTTGTTAGAGTTATATCCTAAGGTATATATTTTAAACTACCTAAGATCTAACCTAAGCAATTTAATCTACCCTAAACTAATGGGTATGAATGGGGACTTAGGTGGTCGCATGTATTATGGGCGATGGTTCTTAAGGCATTTAAGTTGTTGATAATATTTTTATCAGAGATGCGGCATCGCCCGCGATTTGGCAGGGGCTAGTTGACTTGGTAGAGGCTTAGGTGGAAGTGTCACTAAAATTGAAATGCATGTTATTTTTGATTTGGCATTCACCAGATTTGGAAGGCGGTGGAAAGGAAGGATAAGTGGGAAAATAGGAGTTAATGGAATTTATTGTTTTCAGTTTTTGTACTCAAACTATCTTAGAAGGCATGCAAACTAATTTTCTTGGGTTGTTTCACTTTTCATGTTTCACGATTGTTGCTCTGCATGCTCTCTAGTTTTTTGAACCAGCAGATTGAACTGCACTTAATGGCTATTTTTGAAGTCATGGATCTATTTTTCGTTTTGTAGAATGTATAAGAGGCATTGTGGAAAAGGAATTTGGTTGTTTGATCTTTCGTGGAGAAGAGGAGAAGTTGTGAGCTCGGGTGGAGGTCTCCTTCGATTTGGTAGAAGCACTATCAGGCATGATAGGCTCTAACCATTAAAATCTCTTGCTTTCTTCTAAATGTTTTCATAAAAACAACTCTGCTCTATAGAGATTTTATGGATTGCATATTTATTTGGTTATTTGTTCATTGGGTTTGATAAATCTTGTATTCTTGGTTTCGAATCCATGATATATATGGTTCTCGTTGGAAACATATGTTTAGTTTGTTTAAGCACATAAAACATGTATGCGAAATGTATTGTGTAACTCTACATGTTATTTTAAATCGTAATTGAAGAGTTTTGTTTTGATGACCTTCGTTCTTTACCGGGTATTTTGCTTGAGTTATTAGGGAACCTTGTGTTCCACCTATTTTTGTGGGAGTTCATGTTTTTGGTTCTTGAGCTGGTAATGAGCTCTTAGTTTTCTGAAAACTTGTATTCAAGCTCGTATTTTCTATTTGGATCTTGTTGTGGTTTTGTGTTCGAACTGGACTGTGTTGAAGCCGTATATGGCTTCGCACTTATATTTCACTATCTTGTGATATTTTGGATTGTTGTTGAAACCCGCATATAACTTGGTACCTGTGTTTTATTATCTTGGATAATATGGACTATTGTTTAAGTCCGCATAAGATTTGGTGCTTGTGTTTTATTGTTCTTGTGACCATATGAACTGTTATGGAAAGTTCATTAAGAACACACTTTTCGTATTTTGTTGTTATCTGTCCGAGCTATGTTAAGGATCTTACATTCCGTTTCAGTTTGGGAAACATGGTTTGATAATATGTTAAGAGAAAAATGGAAACTCTCTTCTTATTCTGAACTGTTTAAAAGTTTATTCATTACATTCTACCTAGCATTAAGATGTTGGTGTTTATATTAACTCAAATATGAGGTATTGTGATGCAAAGCTGTACAATGAAATTGTTACTTATTGTTGGTAATGGTAACTTGAGTAAGGTATCGGTTCTATTCTGGTTTTCTTTGTTTAAAATGTAAACTAAAAGGGAACATGTTGTTACCCTGAACTTGAGTATATTCACTTGGGTGCTCTTGAACCTTTGTGAGAACTTTTGATTCAACATTGTGCTCGATTTATATTTCGAGTCTTGTGCTAAACGTATTTTTGATATGTTCGATTTGGTCTTGGCATATAAACTGGGTTTACTATTTTATTGAATGGATTACGAACTCAGAACTCTTTTTAAAATAGTTACATGTGCAAGAAGAAAACTGGAAGCATGGTTTAGTGGGTTGTTGGGTAAACTCTTCGAGATTTTTACTGGAATTATCTTGTTGGTTTATCGTTCTTATTGGAAATCCAATATGTTTACTCTTGTAGTAATATGTTGAAATGTATGGCAAATAGTTTTGTCTTGACTGAGCTCTTGGGTAATTCTGAGTATTAGTTCCTACTCGGATTTCACACTTCTTGTTGGGTCCAATAAATGAATGCTCAAGTCTTTTAAGGATAAAAGGATTTATGATTCTTTAGTGACTGTGGGCTGTGTATGAACTTCATTGTTATAATGTTCCAATTGAAAATGGAACTCATGCATTATAATGGGAAGATTTTAAAAGGAAGGTTGCATTAAGTTTTCTTCTTTCCTTGAAGTTGTTCTTGTTCTCTTTCTTGGGAACTCTTGTATGAACTTAAACTGTATGTATAGAAAAGGTAAATTGTTAATTAAGTTGAAAGAAATGATTACAGTGTTAGGATCATATTCTGTTAGGACTCCTTTTCTAATGCAGTTGGGTTAAGTTCATTTGTTTGGAACCTTCGTTAATTATTCTTTTAGGAAAAAGAGAATCATTACTTGATTAATCTTCTCATACTTGTCATTTGACTGAAATAAAGTAGAAAGAGATTGATGACTGGTTTGTTGAAAAGAAAATGCAAACTTGTTGTTTGAATTTTGATGCATCATTACTTCCTAGATTATATAGAATTTTGTTATGATGAATATCTTAAATGTGAATTTTAAGGTAGTTGTTCTTAAGATGAAACAGTTTAAGTCATGTTGTGAACCTATTTCTACTTTGTGGATGTTATGTGTTTTGGGCATAGTTGAAATGGTTTCCCTTCTTCCTTTGCTTGAAAGTTAGATGAATCATCTTAATGAGAACCATGCTGTAAACACTTATTTTGTCTTATAGTAAAGATAAGTGTTGTATTCTATTATGGTAGAATTGGAAACAATGAGATGATATGATTTGTTGTTTGTTAAAGGTAATTGATAGGATCAATTAAACTTTAAATTGTAAGACATATATTATAGATTATATTTTGCTCTTCTCTCTTAGAAGTGAATTCAAATTTATTAATGCTCTTCTTTTCTGATTGTTATTACTTATGCTTATTGTATGATATACTAATTGTTTCATTAAAGCAAGGTTGTTTTTATTGGAACAATTAGTGGAATGCACTTCGTTTTAAGGCTTAGTGCTTATCATGCCTGGGCCATCGAATCGAATTGCATAGCAATTTTTGCAGATGGACTTCATAAGTGATAAAAGAAGGCAAAACTTATATGATGCATTGGCTGATTTAAGTCTGATTCTTTGTAGAGAATTATGATTCGTTCTTGAGTTGTATTGAAAAAGAAAAGTTATATTCTTTTTAGAATGAAGACTGTTGTTATGCAAAGTATGCCTAAAATGTATAAGTTTTGAAAATGAATTGAAAGTTGAGAATTTACTTGCATTGGTTGTGTAAATTATCTTGTACTTTGTAAAAGAGATGGAATCCTAGCTTGTTGATATTCTTCATATTATTTATATGCTTAATTGAGTATTCTTGGATAAGTAGGATAAAGGGAATTAGATTAATTTCCTAAATATGATGCAACTAGATAAGTTGCAGAACTTGATGTTCTTATCTAAACAATTCAACATAGTAGGGTGATGTGTAATGAACATACAATAAAAACTATGGAATTTGTAAATGTTATAAAGGGTGTGTTAAACCCTAGTACTTAACCATGAAGAGGAAGACTCTTCCTCTCTCATAAGAATGCAACAAAAATGGAAGATATGATTAGTAATCATTAGACTTCATTTTAATAAAGTCTACTAAGTTACAACCTAGGTGGTTGTTACACTTCTCTTGAATGGTTAAGCCACAATAAATGGAACTTATGATATTGCTTTCTATTTTTGGGTAATCGCTTGTTAAGCTAGATAAATGAACATTAAAAGAAGTGTTAAGTTAAGGAATTTCTTCAAGGATTAATGGAATCTGATATGGTAAAGAACTTAGGAGAGTTGGATTTAGGTTTGGGAAGGTTGTTAAAATCTATTTTAATTATCCAAATTAATTAAACATTAATAATCTCCTAGGGGTATGTACATCTTGATGAGGATGTTCTATAGGATGTTGGCGCACACCAATCGCGCAGGTGTACCTTCAAGAAGATTAGGATCTTCTCGACGATACAATGATCTAGTTGACATGTGGTAACACCCTTCCGCATTGATCGTCTGATCTACACACTTTTGGACTTGAACTTAGTTTTTCTCTAGGACTTGGTTAGTAGCATAGTTAGGATAAGGAGTAGCCCTCTAAGAGGTACCTGGCACATGGGGTTGACTTAGGTTGACCTAGTATACCAATATACCCTAAGTCTTTGTGAGCCTCTTCTTATCATAACCTATGTTGTTAACTTGCACTAGGGTTAAACCTTGGGCAAGTGGACTCACGTGTAAGTCGTAAGAAAGGACATTCTAGATAACAATAGAGTGGGGTGAAGGATGTATTCTGATCGGATTTGAGTATGCCATCAAGGAATAAGTAATACTGAATAGTATGTTAGAAATATTTGGCCAAAGTATCGCAAGCCGCTGATTGCGTTGTCCTATATCACCTAGTCTAAGGTTTCAAATGCAGATGAATATTGGTAGAAAATATTCGATAGGTTCCTTAGAAAGATCACTCAACACCAAGACCAGGTAAGAAAACCAAGTATACGTAGTATGCGTAAAAGTATTCAATACTTAATGTTAGACATGAATAGATCAAGAGCTCACCGAGTCATTACAACCGCATATGGTTATCTCTGTTATAAGAATGGTTGTTATGGAATGTGTGTTCTAAATTATGTATTTAGAACAAAGAACATTATTCATGCAAAATTTTTTTTCCCCTTGTTTCTAAAGTCTTAAATGGGAATGTTACATTGTTGAACCGTAAATCAACATTGTTAGCATAAAGCACTATGGTCGCCAAGTAGAGTGGGGAAATTATCTACTTCTAAAAGTGCTAGAACTTAAAATTCCCCTATAAACATGCCCCCGTATACTAATGGATGAATTATTTAATACCCCTATAGGAGTGGCTTTGGTCTAATTAGCCATGAACAAGACATTATAAGATGGTTGTAAAGAGGTCTTCTTATCTACTCCCATGCATCCAAAGTAAGTACATCAACCTCTGCACTGTATCAATTAATATTTTACTTAAAATCCATCCATCCATAATAGCAACGAGTGATCTCCTTATCATAATACAAACTATGAGGGGGAAGATTGGCATGCAGAATCTACCGACCATTCTCAATGCCTGCATGTGGAGTATTCCCCTTTAGCCAATTCCCTAGTAATGGAATGATATTCTCCTGGCGTAACATCTTGCATATTTCCTTCAGATCATCAATATCTGACTGAACCATATCTACTGCCTTCTTTTGTTCCATCTTCCATGATTTTTCCTTCAAACCCTGTATTTCTCCTGAAGGCTCCTAAGTACTTTCATGGTTTCATGATAAACCTCCTTCTGATGTGCAGGATCTGGATATCTTGCATACAAAACTTCTTCCTTGGTAATAGTGGACTTTGTTGGGATGCCCTCCGGTGCACGCAACTTCATCTTGTGTAGTAATCTTTACGGTGAAATACCTCGTGTTTTGGTGTCAACTTCGACATCCACCGATCTTCCACAACACATCAGTATCCTTACCATCCATGCACCTTTTTTTCCTATTTATATTTCTTTTTAAGATGCTCAAACAAGTTCCGGCATTCCTCATAACACCTTGATTCTTTCTACGAAGGAACAAGCAATATTCGAGGACATTCACGCCCGTAGTGGTCGGAGATCCACATGTGTAACACATTCTCAGTAAGGAAACTCACTCCTTCCACCACCATGGCCTTGGCCTCCATATCCTCCTCAAAATCCTTGACCTCTGCCACGACCTCCTTTAAAATGTCCTTCATTTTTATCATAACGTGCTTGATTGTGATCCCGATGATCACGTTTCCCCTTAGAATTATTTGATACTCTTGTCTATCATACACCAATGTCTATATCATAGATCTGACTAATCAACTTGCAATCTTTAGTATCATGAGTCATGGAACATAAAATATTACAATAACATGAAACGTTATTCCTTATAGCGTGTTGTAGAAATGAGCAATGACTAGCATCATGGTTTGAATGACATATCTCACATTCCAACAATAATGAGTGTACGATCTATGGGGACAATTATCCTTGGTGTGACCTTCTACCTCACAATCAGATACCAAATTCTGTGCGTGTCTCATGGGCTGAATTGGTAGAGAGTTTCTCTAATCGCTTCTAGTGCCTCATGAAGATCAATGTATGTTTTATGTGATAGTACCTCTAAAAAGGTGTAATCAAACCTCCAACGAACCATTGTGTATGCTAACTAGAATGAATATCATAAGAGAGCTTAGATAACAATGTTTTGAAATGGGCATCATACTCCTTGACACTTTCAGTAGTGCTTTTATTAATATCCTTTAGTGCGCTAATACTCTTATACTTGAAATCAAGGATGTGAAAATCCGAAGGAAAACATCTTTTAATGCTACATAGTATACGTAAGTCTCGATTAGGTCAAATTTTCTATACCAACTACGCGCGTCCTGTAACGTAGTAGAAAACTGGTTTACTTTGTGCTCATATGCTGTAATTCCTTTTGCACGCTATAATATTTCACACATGTGTACATGTTCAACAACATCTTCTATGCCCTAGTATTCTGGAAGATGAAGGGATATCTCCATGTAAATATTTTGGGGTTGGTGCGCACCTTGCCCACCGGATCCAAAACCTCCCGTGTTACCTCTACCTCCGTAACCACCAAATCCACCGTAACTAGAGCCACCTATACCACCCGATTCTCCACCGTAGCTGAAATGGACCATAAGAGGTAATTCCTATGTCCTAACAATAGTACTAAATTGAACCCCTCACATGTCCTGTGGTGAGGTAGCACCATTTCCCGAAGTGAGTCCAAAATTCTATGCGCTCACGTTCGTATGGATGATGCACCAAAAGGTACCTCTAAACAATAACGAAGATGTTTTTCCTGACATAGTTATACTTGACATCCGACTTAATCATTCTCTCCTACTTCCCAAACTAGTGTGATGACTACTTGTTATATTAGATATCGGAAAACCAAGCGCAAGGGAAATTTTTCAGTAGATTTAGATGCATACCCAAGGCCTAGGTTGTTTTTTGCTGGAACACTTTCATGTGAGGTTGAGGAGGGTTCCCCCCGTCATGCTTGCCTAGATGGGGAAGATCCCGATGCTCTGCTCCATGCTTCTTGCATGAGTTGTAAATCCTTCACAAGCCATCTCTCTTTGCAATGACATCACCCTACAATATCACGTTGTTTCTCTATCTCCCTCTCGCACACCTCATTATAATTAAACCACCTTTCTTCTCTCTACCTTTCGCCGCTAGGTCTACCATATTTCACTAAACCTGCTCCTACCCTGTGCGTGGTGGGGTTTAGCTAGCCATTGGTGTTTCTTCAAAATTTAGGGTTACCATCTGGATCTTGATTGCCGGAGGAATACCTTATAAGTAAATTCCTCAAGATATCACAAAAACTTGAATTTAGCGACCTCTGGCATGAATAATTTGAAATTGAGTACTCCAAGATATAACTCTAATTTCATTTAGATGCATAAGTAACCGACCACTCATACCATTCTATCGGAAAGATAGTAAAGAAGCTTTCATATAAACCTGTCATACAAGTTCGATCCACCCATGCGCGTGTGTCGAACTCAGATCGGTGCTAAATATCCATGCATACTCTTCTTCCAAATCTTTAATCCACTCCTCAACACTTGCTAAGGTCAACCGATACGTCTTCATCACGAACCATCCTGATAAAAACTAAAAAAGAGGTCCCAAAGAATGCAACAAATGATGCAACCTAGAATTCACCAATAAAATCCCAGACGTGCTAGCAAGACATCAATCAGTCTAGAATGAGTGCTCACTTGAAATGTGCAAAGGTACTAGACTCCTCTTTAGGGTTTCTATTGCAGGAGGTTAGCATGATGAAGACTTAAGACATTTCCGTATCTATAATTAATATAACATTCTATAGAGCATGTTCGATCTAGACTTTAAGGAATTATGAATCATATGATAAACGTAGTGAGATCATTCAATAACAGTAGAGTAAACTATAACCATGATTAACACCTTGATTCAGTCAATAACCTTCATTATATTAAATACGGTAATACACATAATCTCCATACATAAATAATACCATAGTTATGTGTGATTCAACATAACTCAGTTGACATACGCACTCACACATTCCCACACATACGTACACATCCACATTCACTCCCTAGCCTCTAGCATCCTCCCTTCTACCCAAATCATTACATATTTATAAGGGTGGGGTCTTGCCCTTCATCACTTGCATAATTCAAGAAATAGGTCGCATGCTGAAAATAGCCACGCACCTTTACAATAATAGCTATACATGCAAGTATGCTAAAAATAGATGTCTGATAGTTTACTATAGTAGTAAATTTAATAATAGTCCGTGCTCATGCAAAAGGCTTCGTAGTCACTCTTCCAAAAATAGATTATGCGTGATGCACAAGTCTTTATCCACTTTGTGTGATCTCGCACACAATCTCTAAAAATAGCCCATGCTTGTAAAAATGGATAAGTCCCAAATCTACAACTATCTCTTGTGCACGTTTTCCTTTTAATCCTTCCATACAAACCTTCCGTGTGCCCTTCTACTAAGTTTCATACTCTCACCGCTCAACACACATGCCTAAATCTAGGATGTCCGAGATGATCTAGGGCCCAACCAATGGAGTTTTAATTTCTCAGATGGCGCAAAACTTTGAGTCATACAACAATACCATCTACCCAACCTCAAACTTCTTGTTCCCGATATGGTGATCATGCCATGCATTTTTTTCTTTTGCAGCCTTTTAACTCCACCTAGCTAATGATCGCTCTCTCATCCATATTCATCAATTTTTCAATCCTTTCCTCAAGCACTTGTTCATCAACCAACCCTCGCACGTGCTATACACAACGAAGGTAACATGAACTCAACTGGTAGGACAACCTTGGTGCCAAACACCAATCAAAAGCAGTGTGGCCTTTTTCAACCTCTTGTAGGCTATCCTATACGCCCATAGAATTGTTCATACTTTGTCATCCCAATCTTGTCTACCTACGTCAAAAATCTTGGTCGTGGTATGACTTAGCATTTTGTTAAATGGCTCATTGGTTCTATTCACTTGTGGATGGTAAGGGGTAGTCTTATGATGAGCCACCATGAACTCGCTAACATAATCCCGATGATCTCATTTAGAAAATGTGTACCCCTATCACTAGTTAAACTTAGTGGACATCCATACTTTGTAAGAATATTTTCCCATAGAAACTTGGCTGTCAGTAGCCATTTTACAATCCTTGGTTGGCTGTTTCGCCCACCTTGTCAAATAATATGTGCAAGTGATTATATAACACGATCTAGTCCTATGCGCAGCACTGGGAAAAATGGGGTCTACAAAATCTATAGCCCATTTTTCAAACAACTCTGCACTTGGAATAGGGTGCAAGGGAATTTCATCTCTTTACCCCCGGTTTCTAAGGCATCGACAATGATCACACACCTTGTAATGCTCTTTGCAATCTTGATACATTTTCTCCCACCATAATCCAAATAGTAATAACTTGTGCATAGTGGCATCCCCTACATAGTGCCCACCCGCACTTCCGCCATGCACCTCCTCCATAATAGCCATGCACTCGTGCTCCAACACACATCAAGGCGTAACCTCATCATGTTCTAGCTTGTATAAATCGCCATTAACCAACATGTAGGTGCGACGTGTATAGCCAATTGATTTATTTTCAACGCCTTCATCCCTTCTAAGCGCCACACTGCTTTGAGAAACACTATAATATATTCTAAATCGAGGGCACACATTGTAACCTAAAAAGTTACGTGTCCGGCATGGTATCTTCAATGCTCTACATGTCCTCCTCGAGTCAATCTGAGACAAGTGATCAGGGTCTAGAATTACTCTTTCCTAGCTCGACAACCACCGTGAACTCAAATTCTTAGAATAACAAGACCCATCGATATATGCGCCTTGTAGAACATGCTTGTTTACCAAATACTTTAATTCCATGTGGTCCATATAGAATACAAAAGGTGTTGCTAGTAGTTATTGTCTAAAATTATGCAATGCGTAGATCATGGATAATGCCTTGCGCTCGGTGGTGGTGTAATTTTGTTCTGCTAGTGTCAACTTCCTACTTGCAAAACACAAGGGATGATCAACAATACCCTCACTAGGTTGTGCTAGTACTTCTCTAATGGCTATTCCTGAGGCATCAACATGAACATGGAAAGGATTATCCCAAGTAGGGAAAAACGTAGTATAAAGCGTGAGTGAAAATCCTATCCTTTAAAGTGTCAAATGCCTTTTGCTGCACTCTCCCTAATGAAAGGTACTTTTGTGTCTAAGCAACTCTTCCAAGGGTGTGGCGATCTTGGCATACCCCTTAATGAATTTCCTATAGTAACCTATATGCCCAAGGAATCTACGCACCGCACTTTGGCAGTAGGCTTTGGCTAGTAGGCTCCCCAACCCCACAATGACCGCAACTTTAGAGGGATCTACTAATAATCCTTCCTTGAATATGATATGTCCTAATAAGGTTCCAAATGGGGTAGCAAAGACACATTTATTAATGTTGAGGGATATCCTTAACTACCTACAACTCTAAAAATCAGCCTCAAATTGTCACAATGGTCTTTAACTAGCCCATACACTATCCAATCATCTAGGTAGACTTGAATAAATATGTGGATGAAGTCCTGAAAAGCTTACACCAAAATGTATGAGAAGACGATAGGCACATTCTTTAACCCAAAGGGCATGACCATATAGGTAAAATTTCTCCACTTAGTAGTGAAAGTTGTATTTCTTTGGTCTTCTTTCGTAATCCTTACTTGGTGATAACCTGAGAACCCATTCGTGAAGGAGTAGACTTTGCACCCCGCCACCCCTTCTAATATCTCTTCAAGAACGGGGTTGGGAAGGGATCAATGACACACATTGCATTCAGTCCCCGTAGTCAACACAAATCCTTATCTTCCTATCCTTTTTGATACTAATGGCCCTTGGGCTTATCCATTCTCGAATCTTCAACAACCTCAATGATGCATGATTCTATCATTTTGCCTATCTCCTCCTTGACCCATACGCGTAAGTTTAGATTCATACACTAAGGCCTCTTCCAAATTGGTCATGCACCTTTCTTCAATTTTATCCTCATCTCTCCTAGGAATAGTGGACACCTTTGAGTTTATGATACCCACGTGGGAACAAATATTTGAACTCGTGTAGTTGCAGATCAATGATCTTTGAAACTTCCTTCTCCGACCAATAGTCCCCAATGATAGCTTCCTTAGGTTCTTCTTCTGAACCAATGTTAACCTTCTTTGTTTTTAGGGGCTCATGGTAGGCACACGTCCTTTCATCAGCGCTATCTATAACTTCATGTGTACCTACATAATGGTTAACATCTAGACTCTCCATCTCCTCACCATCGATCACATAAACCATCTTCCCTTTTTCCTTCTCCATGCACGCGTGCTCAAGTTGCATCTCCTCTGATTCATCTTCATCGAAGCGTGCCTCCAAACTAGGCTCACCTAGAAAATATAGTAGTCTGTCTTCTTCCATGGCACTATCTCCCATTGTAAGGCACTTGACAACCTGTAACGCCTTATCCATAGATAACCTTGTAATTCAATACTCAAAAGCTTAACTCGAGATCATCTATTAACTCCTACCAATTTCCTATCCAAGCGCATGTCTCGAGTGGATATACCATGTGTGCGCACAACCTTATAGTGTGGAAAAAACTTATGCACCCATAATGATGGTGGTAGAGCTTCATGCCTCCTATCCGTGCCTTCTCACAAGGTTGGATGTGGAACGCAGGCTAGTTCCTTGCCCATGGTAGTCTTATATGGTGGTGGGCGCATTGTTTCTAGAGAACCTAATAGAGAAGGAGACCCTCACCTTGCTCCATTCTAAGAGATTCTCACAATGCATAGCCCACCACCTTGCTGCGATTTCGAGCAAGACATAGTTTAACATCTCTCTTCTTTCACTTTCATTCTTCCATTGGGCCTCCATTTCTTGTAAGAACGCGTTTTAGGGTAGGCCCTCCAGAGTACTTGGGAAATTTCCTCCCCCTAAGTGCTTAAGGGAGCACACCTTTGTCAATCTTGTTACAAACCCTATCAACTATCACCTAATCAAATCATAGGTCATATGTGCCCAATTATTACATGCCATACTAGTTATATCACTTATAGACTTAACATCCTCAAACTAGATAACTCTTTCTGTAGGGTGGATTATCTCTAGGTCCCTGATGGAGCACACATAGATTCTATCAAGAACCTCTTCTCCTAGGGGTTCAGTAGGGCACCGAATTTCCATTTTTCAAAGGGGATGATAACCCATTCCTCTTTGTTATGAAAACTTATGTACCCCTTGTTGAACCTCAGGTCAACATTGTTCTTATAACACCATGGGCACCCAAGTAATGCTAGAAATTTTTTTGCTTTAGCGCGCCAAGAATTTGAAGTCTCCAGTAAACTTGGCCCCTTGATTGGTGATAATTGCATCCTTAAATAATCCAATGGGAATTACCTTTGTCTTATTTACCATATAAAACACATTCAAATATGGCTGTAATGCGGGACTTCCCATATGATGTCACACATACAACGTGAGAACATTAACCTCTGCTCATGTGTTAATTAGTATATTACTCAAAGAGTCAACCATCCAAAAATACATTCAATGTAATCTCCTTATCATAATCAAGGCTATGGGGAGGAAGGTTTGCATGCAACACCCGCCTCTCGCACTCCACTGGGTGCGTGGTATCTTCTCCCATAACCATTATCCTAGCAAGGGAATAATATTATCTTGCCTTAGCATTTTACACAATTCCTTGAACTCATCCATATCTTTATGTAGAGCCTCGCATTCTTCCTTTGCTCCTTCTACAGGACTCGATCCTTTAGATACCGGATCTCTCCTTGTAAACTCTGAATGATATCCATAGTCTCTTGATATACCTCTTTTTGATGAGTAGGGTCCGGATACTTACCCTAAATCACTTCTTCTCTTAAGACTAGAGTCCTTTTCCTAGGTACTTCGTTGGCGTGTGCAGCCTCTACTCGCGTTGTCACAAAAATAGGTTCGAACCCTAACTCGCGTGCCACTCTTGGCATCCACAGCGTGTTAGCCTTCCTTATGCTCACCATCCCCATGCCCTTGGCCTTCTGGTGTTGTTGGCTCATGTGCTTGAAAAAATTAGGGCACTCTTCGTACTTTTTTCTTTTGCTCACACCATGAACACTATAATAAATCGGGACACTCACGGTTGTAATGTTCTATAGATCCACAGCTATAACAGAGTTCCTCATGGGAACTCACTTCTTTCTCTATGGCGGTTACCATGACCACGAAATCCTCCGCAAAAACCTCTTCCACGCACCCCTCCATCTCTGTGCACCCTTCATAATGATGATCATCTTCCTTAGAGCTACTTGTAAGTCTCGATCTCGGTGCATACCAAGGTCAATAGATTCATGGATATGGCCAATCAACCTACAATCCTTAGTACAATGGGTTGTAGGGGTGCAGATCTTGCAATATCAAGACACATTCTTCCAAATTGTGCGTTGTAGTAGGGGACATCTACTTGCATCATGGTCCTCATGAAAAATTTCACAATCTAATGCCATGGTGCATATTGACTTCCGAGGGAAATTATCCTTGGCATGCCCTTCCACTTCACAATCTATGCACCAAAGACCACTACGAGTCCCATGTGTTGAGGTTGTAGACAACTTCTCCAACTGCTTGGCCATTGCAGCGATTTGGGCTTCCAGAAAAGGGCTCACACCAAAGATCAATGCTCACAATTGCTTCAACGCATAAGGAAGCCTCCAAAGCCTCGCGTGGGTCAATGAATGTTTTATGTGACAATGCCCTCCTAAATGGTGTGATCAAACCACCAAAAAACCATTGAGCATGCTTTGAGAGGGGTGAATATCATATGATAACTTTGATAGGATATTTTTAAACCAAGCATCATACTCCCGCACACTCTCTCGCCATTCCTCGATGGATCTCCTTCAAAGCGCTGATGCTCTTTTGCTCAAACTTAGGTATATGGAACTTTGATAGGAATGCATTTTTCAATGTGGTGTAGTCTATCACCGTCTAATGTGGGTCATACTTCTGATACCAGCTATGTGCTCACCCTTACAATGTCATTGCAAATTGGCTTGCTTTCCTCTTCGGGGTGGTGATACCCTTCACATGCAATAGTAATTCACACTTGTGCACATGCTCTACAACATCTTATATGCCTTAGTAATATGGAAAGTGTAGAGACATCTCAAAAACACACCGAGGAGGTGGTTGAGGCCCTTGACCTCGTGATCCGATCCTTGGTTACCTCCAAAGTGTTTCCTCCTCCACCAGATCCACTAGATCCACCAGGTCCTATACCTCAAGATCCACCATTTCCTCCTCCAGATCCTCCCCGTAACTAACAATGGGCCTAAAGTGGACGCACCTAGGTGCCCCCAACATTCAACTCGAACTGTGTGCTAATGCTTTGTGAGATTTCTCCACTACCAGGAGGTGTATTCCATGCCACTCCTAGAAAATTTTCCCAAATTCTACGTACTTGCACTCTACCTAAAAATTCCTCCAAACACTGGAATGGTATGTGCAGCCGTAAAGGTCCTAAATGAGAAATTATATCTCCTAGGTGTGGATCTGTCACTTCCCACCGATACCAACTGGGTTAAAAATACTTCTCCCTTGATCTGAAAACCAAGTGTTAGGGTTTAGTTACAAGGTGAATTCAGATGCGTGCGACGACTCGCGTCTCTCCATGCAAAGAAATCTCATTAAAAGTGAAGGGGCTTCTCTCCCATGCTTGCCAAGATGGGGTAGAGACCGCTCATGCTCTATGTCCTCTCGCATGAAATTCAACTCCCTCTCACAATGTCTCGCCTCCATAAGTCCATCACACTTGCAACCTCCCGTTGTCTAGCCATCTCCCTTTACCAATATTCACCATACTTGAGTCATTTTTCCTCCCTTTCTTTCTCACCTGTAATGTCTACCATCTTCCTCTACCCTAGCTCCCTCACCCAACGATCGAGAAGCTTATCCAGCCATAGGAAATGCCTCTAAAATCAAGGCAATGATCAAGATCTTCATAGCTAGAGGGATAACATGTAAATATGATCCTTTGGGATCTCTCGTAAACTCAAACTAAGCAAATTATGGGCAAGAATACATAGAAATGGCATATTCTAGAGTATATCTAGTCAATACTCCTTTCCACTAGTGATCAATTACATGTGTCCAAGGTAGATCTACATCTTGCAGCCTCGGTAATCATCTTGGGTCCATACACGCTTTCTATAATACCATCTTGATCTCGGATGCGTATGATGAAAGCCATTCATATAGTTCTACTGGGAAAAAGAAAAAGTCTCATACAAATCGTGGTACTGTGTTTTCCTCTACCCACCTTCGTGCATCAAACTTAGGTCCAGTGTTGAATCTTTGAGAAAAATCATCCTCTCAGTGCTCTTGAACCATGCTTCAACACTTTCCAAGGTTAGACACTTTATCATTATGCATCACAGAACCAAGATGTATGCATCCATTTCTTTCAATAGAATCGGGATGTAATGCCATTCTTCACACCAAATTTGAAACTAGGTCCTGCAATGGAACCAAGATGTAGTCAATTTTATACCCTTCAAAGAACAAGGAAATCCCATGCGTTTGGCCTATCACCTAGTGGGAACTAGGAGCTCACCCGAGGCACGTGCGGGTATTGAGCCCTCTTTTATGTGAGATATGTGAGAATGCATTATTAATAATAGGTACTTAAAGGAAAGGAACAAAAGAGAACCATACATTCATCTTATAGATTAGAAAGGGATTCTAGACTAATGCATCCATTCAAATGAGAATTCATAGAAAATAGATCTGAACCATACTAAAAAGGAAACACATAGGGGTTTACACCCATTCACATGAAATATACATAGAAAAGATCCTTATGGACATGAGTATGAACTAGAAACCACATATATTCATATTCATCATGTTCAATAATCTCATTATATTCCTTAAGGCCATCACGAACCAATATATCATCAGAGAGCAGTAGTCATGCATCGATCTGGACTTAGGTCCTTCTCAATACAAAGAAAACATATACCCATCCCTCTACATGCCATTAATCCTAGAGATATTCTAATCCCACCGCATATATTTTTGTAGAGCTTCACCTCTTATCCATTCTCTCCCTTTTCCTTTATCGCGCATTTGCATATATAGCCTCAACAACCACCGCCACATGTTTGAAGTTGTAGATTGGTTTCCAAGTGTCCAAGTGGTCCTCTAAGGGAGCATGCCTCTTTCATATCTCGAGCTCTCCACTCTTCACAATGATGTCTTTCTGGATCCTTCTATTGCAAGGAATATTCCTTTCATGGGCATTAAGTTTCCGGTGGGCACCTTATCCACTCGCATGCGCATCCGTGTCATGCATTTATCGTGTGCTTCCATTAATGCCAAATATGGCTAAGTCCCAAAACCATTGCCCCGCCTTGTGCACGCCAAGAACGAGTTCTACTAAACCCTCCTAAAACCCTATCCTTTGCACTTTTACCTTGCGCGCCCTTCTTCAAGGTTGATCTCTTTTATCGAAAGAACACCCAAACATTAATAATGACCTACTAAATGTACTTACTCTTAGAGTGGATCATACATGTGTGGTTTATATTATGCATAAGGTACAACCCTTAATACTTGACTTTTACTCTATTTTAGATGCAGATGTGTTATTTGAAATGATTTCATGACTTTGTATGTGTTTTGTTGAATTTTTAATGCATGTTAGGCACATTCATCTTATACAACTATACTTGATTGCAGAGAAAGAAACAATATGGTTGTTGTTGATGATACTTGATCCTAGAAATTGACTTTGATTTCTAATGAATTTTTGAAACATCTTGTGAGTAAAGTAATTCAAGATGTACATGTACACAATGAATTGGGTAAAAGCATTATTGATATAAATAATAATCAAAAGCATTTCCTCATTAAAAATCCATGCTATGACTCCCATGTGGTGGGTAAATACTGTGAGAAAAGGGATACAACTCTACAAATCATTATATATAGGTGGGAACAATGTGATGAATAACTTATTAATGTTACAAATAGAAATTATTTATTCAAGCTCCAAGAAAGGTATATTCCTAGGGAATACAAAGATTTGTTATATACAAGTAGTGCTTACTCATCCAATGATTATGCTTTGTTACCAATTAGTATGGAACACTTTATTTCAGATATGTTGTTGAGCGGATGGAACCTGAGATTTGGGAAACAATTCTTAATCCAGAAAATCCTTTCCAGAGCCAAATTATTGATAAAGTTGTATCAACTTCCTATCTCGAAATCAAGAATCTAGATCAGGTTTCCACTTCGGTGAAAGCGTTTAAGATTACTTACCCTTACACAAGTTAATTGAGCTTCTAGAGAATATTATTCTATAAAATTCTACATTAAGTGTAAATCCTAATCAGTAAAATCTTCTCATTGTTCACTGCTACCGAGGATGATAAATCATGTGTAATGAAATACTGAAAAACTTAAATATTGAAAATAAATGAAGATACTTATTACCGAGTAGTGTCTCTTGGAGCCTGCATTCCTCATTTATGATCTTTATGATTCCTATAACATCTTGGAGAACTTCCGTAGCTTCCACAAGATTTCCCATACCATTGACTACCTAGTAAATTGCATGTAGTCTAGTGACCAATGAGTTTCCCATAAAGAACTAAAAAGTTACCCATTCATTGTTACTTATACTCGAGGCTGATAAATCATCTATAATGAAATTTGAAAAACTTGTATGTTGAAAAATAAATGAAGATAATTTTCACCAAGTAGTGTCCTTAGAGTCTTACATCCCTCATTTATGATATTTATGATGTCAATAACGTCTTAGAGAACTACCTATAGCTTCCACAATACTACCCCTAACAATGTCTTCATGTAGAATCGAATAGGTATTCTAGCGGACAGCTGAATTTCTCGTAGCATCGAAAACTTACCCGTAATAACTAAAAATTTACCCATAAGAATCGAGGAATGCATGAAGGATCAAAGGATTAGTGTTGAACCTACTTTAGCATAACATGGGATGATATCAGGCATCATGCATGGGATGGATTGATCTCCTCATGTAGCCTTATGATTTTTTTGTATAATTGTTATCACTTATGCACATTTTCATGTAATTTTGTGAACTCCCCTTCAATATTTTCTTAGATAAATGCTTTAATTGTGGGAGGTGGTGTAATTAAATAGGATTTTTGTTCATGCTCTTGATCATCATAGGTTGAAGTTTCTCCATCTTTAATTTCAACACTCTAGCTAGGTGTAGTGACACCACATTAACTCAAGGAAATTCCTTCGCCTTGAGGTTATTGTCTTTACATTAGGTCATGTGACTTTACACTTTCTACATAAGGAATGTTAAGGTTAGTTTATTATTTATTTATAATTGTTTAAGTAGCCAAATTAGAAATGAATTTGGTAAAATCCTAGTGGTCCTCATCAAATGTCTTATACTTATGTTTATTCGCTCTCTACCGCATGTTGATCCACTCGTTGAAGAATGTGAAAGAAGGTAAACTTAATAAATTTGAAACATGCATTTTAATTTCTATAAATATTTCTATATTAGGATTACAATTTTTTTATGTTTCTTTGTCTCTTAAATTGACTTTGATTGTTGATGAAAATTTTAAAACATCTTGTGATTGAAGGAAGTAAAGATGTACATATATACAATGCAATCATTGGGTAAAATCATTATCGATATAAATAATAATCCAGAGCATTTACTCACTAAAAATCCATGATATGACTCCCATGTGGTGGGTGAAATCCATGTAAGCTTCTTCTAGTGTTATTGCTCATTACAAACCGGAAGAGCTTTGGAATGTTAAATTGTGTTGAAAATAATTTTATATGTTCCATGAGCTTTCCTGGATGATATATAGCATATAGGATTCCTAACTCCGTAATGATGCCCATATGTGCACGCTCTAATCCCAAGCCACTTTCCATAAAAATATCAGTTCATCATAGTGAACCCTATTTTGGTAGTAATCCCTGACCTCTTCTAAATCATCCACCTCAAACAAAAAAAATATTAATTTCTTGACTTCATAGTAATAAAGAAGAAGGTATAGGCATAACTTTCCAAATTATTATTCAAATAAAAAAGTCCAAAACATTCACTAAAAGAAACTCGAAGTAAAAACATATGCAACACACAAGTAACCAAGAAGACAAGATAAATAGAAAAGATAATGGTTCACGAATAAAAAATAATGAAGGTTTTAGAGTGAATTCATAGTGTATTTTGTAGGGATGATCTTGGGAATGTTGAGTTGTGTTGAAAATAATTTTTTATATTCCATGAGCTTTTCTGGACGATATCTAGCATATAGATTCCCAACTTTGTAAAGATGCCCATATGTGCACACTCTAATCCCAAGCCACTTTCCATCAAAGATATCAGTTCATCATAGTGACCTCTATTTTGAAGTAATCCCTGACCCCTTCCAAACCATCTACCTCAAATAAAAAAATATAAATTTCTTGACTTCACATTAATAAAGAAAAGGTAGAGGCATACCTTTCCAAATTATTATTCAAATAAAAAGTGACTTAGATTAGGGACTTTAATTTTTTATTATGTTTGTTTCTCCTAGAAATTGACTTTGATTGTTGATGAAATTTTTGAAACTTCTTGTGAGTGAAAGAAGTCAAGATGTACATGTACACAATGCATTGGGTAAAATCATTATCGATACAAATAATAATCTAGATCATTTCCTTACTAAAAATCCATGATATGACTCCCATGTGGTGGGACAATCATGAGAAAAGGGATCCAACTCGTAGTCATTGTATATAGGTGGGGATAATGTGATGAATAACTTATTAATGTTACAAATATAAATTCTCTGCTCAAGCTCCAAGAAAGGTATATTCCTATCGACTACTAATTCACACCGTTAATTGTATTAATTAATTCTAATTACCGCTAATTCATACTTTGTAAATTTAGTTATAATAGTTGTTTAAGTATATTTTATAGTGACTTTTAAATGTGCTTTAAATATATTTTCTAGTGAATTTTAAATACACTTAAAATAATACAATTCTTGTTTTAATGTCGATTTCAAATTAATTCCTAATGAAATAGTATGAATTGCTAATTTGGGCTACTAATTCATGTTCTAATTCAACTCGCTAATTCATACTACTAATTAAAACTACTAGTTTAGACTGCTAATTCAGATCGCTAATTTAGGCTACTAATTCATACTGTTCATTAACTCTACTAATTGCATCACTTCTCTCAATTAGGAGTATGAACTGCTAATTTGTGTTTCTAATTTAGGTTTTTCAACATACAATTCTATCCCTAACCTCTTCCAAATCATCCACCTCAAACGAAAAATATTAATTTCTTGACTTCATAGTAACAGAATAAAGAAAAGGTAGAGGCATACCTTTCCAAATTATTATTCAAATAAAAAAGTGACTTAGATTAGGAACATTAATATATGTATTGGTTGATCACCGATTAGTGACTTAGATTAGAGCCATGTAAAAATGAATTTGGTAAAATACAAGACAAAACCAATTACCTCATGGTTGGAGAATGCAACTTACGCTAAAAGGAAGAGTCATATCAGCTAAACATGAAGCAAGGTAAATATATCAATTACATGTAAGAAGTCATTTTACTAACCATATCCATACTATTCATTTAATTAATAGTTAGCAAATGATATATATGAAAACTATATTATTTTCCAATCTTACGACTCTAGAGGGACCAAATTTAAGTTCTATATAAAAACACACAAATATCAAGATTTTATCTTTACAACCACAAACACAACTTCTAATGAAATCTAAGTCAAAAGTACAACATACTAAATTCATCATCATTAATCTTCACACAATACAAGAAGATAAATACTTTTATTCTTGCATTAATAAAAGTACAGTTAATAAAGCAAAGTATATTCCTAACTCCATTAAAATTACACTTTTCACAAATATCAACTTTAAACAATGTTTTCCATCATTATTTCAAATCTCGTCCGCCACTGCAACTCCGTAAAGTTAGTGAATCTATGGTCAACAAAAATAAATGTTGGCATGGAATTCCCCCTGTGACTAAAATTTTCACATATATATTATTTTCCACTTACAATAAATTACAAACTTTTATGATACAATATAGATAAAAACACAAATGCAGTTTCATTTCATTTCAAGGGGAGCGAGATAAAAAGAGAAGAGAGATAAAAGCATACTAAATTTCCCGTAGAAGCCATAAAATACAAACAAGTGTCATCAAGGTGATTTATATAGTTGTATAATAAAGTTTATTTAGCAATAGTTTTTTTTTCTAATAGAAAGTGCCACATGAATTTTCTTACTAGTAATAAGTCATTTTACTAACCATAACCATACTCTTCATTTAATTAATAGTTAGCGAGTGATATATATGACAACTATATTATTTTCCAAGATTACGACTCCGTAGAGGAAAAATTTAAGTTCTCTATAAAAACACGCAAATATCGATATTTTATCTTTAAACACACAAGCACAACTTCTAATGAAATCTAATTCAAAAGTACAACATTCTAAATTCATCATCCGTTAATCTTACAAACAATACAAAAAGATAAATACTTTAATTCTTGCATTAATATTTTTTTAATAAAGAAAATATTATTTGTAACTCCATTAAAATTACACTTTTCAAAAATATCAACTTTAAACAATGTTTATGTTTTTCCGTAACGTAACGTCTTTGGCATGACAATTACTATGATGACTTCCACTTTTGCCATTCAAACATCGACATGTGACTTGTTCTACGAAGGTGTATTCTTTTGATGTTTGGAAATCATGTTTGCAATTATTACTATTTAGAAATTCATACTTGTTGTAATTCTGTTTACTTGGAAATGAAGTCATTCTGCTCTGTGATCTATAAGTTGTGAACCTGTATTGTTGTTTTCATACTTACCTTATGTTAACAACACACCTTGAATCAATTCCATTGATCCAAGGTATGCTTCAGTTCTTCTTTATTATCATCTTGATAACTGACATTCGAAATGGAAAGGTAATGAGGAACTGAGTCTTGTTTTGGCTATGATTACGAGAAACCTGGTTTTGGTGTCCTTACATTGCATCATGTTGTAAATGCTGAACTTGGACCTCCTTGATAAATAAATTATAACACTGAATAGTGTGAGAGGATTAAAGGTCTATTAATGGGGATTAAGGCAAGTACCTTAGCCTTAATCAGAATGTTCCATACTATGTGATTTTAACCTAAGGAAATAAGACCTACCTAGGACCTATTACTAAACTACTAAGGTTTATACCCTAACCTAAGTTGTGATGTCCTATCCTATATGGATTCTAATCTAAGGGTTATAACCTAACCTAAGATGGTATGTTTTATGGTTATGGAGTTTTGAACTAACCTAAGGCAAATACTAATGACCTAAGAACTAAGGTGGAAACCTAGCTAATGTTAATGTAACCTAAACTATTGCTAAGAAAAGAAAGGGGAAACTAAGGGTTACATGGCAAGTGGGGAGTCGGTGGTGATGGTTTCTAAGGCATTTATGGGAATTGATTTCTGTTATTACATCTTTAATCTGCCAAGTTTGGCAGAGGCATGGAGGGTTAGTGGGATGCTTAGCTGACATCATTACCAAATATAAAATGCATGCAAATTTTTGAAATGGAACCTCGCCAAATTTGAAATGGCGGTGGCATAGAGAAAGAGGAGGGAAAGTGGAATTCAATGCATTAATGACCTCGGTCATGGTGAGGAAACCACCTAGGAAAGATGTGGAGTGGATTTGGTGGGAAGTTGTTTGGTCATTTGTTCTTTTTGGTTTTCTCTCTACATGAGGGTTCTAGTTCTTCAAACAAGCAATTCTATTTTGACCCTTTTCTCTCTTTGGCATCTTTTGAGCTATTTTTGAACCTGTGGAAGTATAAAGGAAGCATGAAGATTTGGTTATTAACATTATTTTGGAAAGAAGAGATTTTGGAGGCTCGGATGGAAGTATTCTACAAATCAACAGAAACTCTATCGTGCATGATAGGCTCTTCTCATTAAGTTGTTCTGCTTTTTACTAAACGTCTTCATAAATTTTTTTTTTCTCTTGGAAACAAATGGGTTTAGTTGAGATGCTTATTTTGTATTTTTGCTCATATATTCGTTGTATACTTCTACTTGAAATTTGTTGTTGAAAAAATAAGTTCGGGTTTGTGCCTTGTTGGGAAAATGAATGAGTTGGCTTTAACTCTTGTGTGAACTGAATGTTACCAAATCTTGTATACTTTTGTTGATTATGCAATACAGTTAGAGGAATGCACTGTTTGATAAAATATTTGAGTTAATTTGTTGGAAGAATGTAAGAAGGGTGACATCCTTGCATTTCTTGAAGTTGTTTCTATTTATGTTACTCTTGTTTGATCCTTGCTGATATGGTTGTTAGGAATCTCTATTTTGTGGATTCAATCTTGTTAGAAATAACAGTAAAGAAGTCTTACCTTTTTCATGCTTGGGATGGTTAAGATCTATTTATTGCTTTGTGCCTATTTGAAACATTGGGTAGGAGTCCTTGCTATGGAAGGATTTCATTTCAAAATTATTCATCCTTGCTCAAAATTTGGTAAATTATGATTTAGCTTCTTCAGGAATTGTTTGATGGCATTTTGGTTTTACCACTGTACATTATGATATAGTTGGTTACTAAAGGAATGGATTATTTTAAATGAACTAGGAAGTTCAGTTTCGATAACCTTAGGGAAATGAGTTGCATTATTTTTTGTTTACTTTCTTCCTTTGAGCTTGAATTCGAATAATTGTTTTGGGGTTATGTCTCTTTTGTTGTTCCTCATTGCATTCAAATCTAGTTGGGCTCTTTCCCTTCTTATCTGAAAATAGTTCCTTTTAACCCTATGAAATTGGGGATATGTGTTACTTGATTGTAATCTTGTAATCATTTTATTCTAAGGATGAATAATATTTTCTTGTAGTGTATAGAACTAATAACGTTGGATGAATTTGAAGGTTCAATTGTTACTTAACACTTCAGGTATATTTGTAAGTTGAATTCATTGAATATTTCCTTTTAGTCATAGCTAATACGCTACTGAGGTTGTCCTTGTTTTACATAGAGAGAATTACATCTCTCGATAAATAACTTGCATGTTACAGTCATATATTTCGATCATGTACCAATTAGTTCTATGTTTTCAATATTTTATAAGAGTTTAAATATCTCTTGATTGGATCTATATCAGTTCTTTTATTCGATATGTATTTCTTTTCTTGGGAAAGAATGTTGAGATCTTCTCTCATCCTTTTGGATTGGCTCCCTTCTCTCTCTTTTTTGAGTCAAGGTATTCACTGTTGTTTTCTTTGAAATCAAGGGAATTATATTTTGTTCTCTCTCTTTCTTGAGTCATGGATTACAATGTTGTTTTCGTTGAAATTTGAAAGATGACTTAAGTTGTCCTCCTTTTTCATCTGTTCACCTTTCTCTTATTTGTGTGCTCGTATGAAGTCGTGTGGTTAAATAGAAGGTAAACCTATACTTCTTCTCCTTGATAGATAATTTAAATTGGAATTTAAATTGGAATTGAAATTGGTTAGTATCGGAAATAAGGGAACTCTTTCTTTAGGATGTTGTTGGTTTATCCTAAATTCCATCCTTAAAGATTGAATGAATTTGGTCTTTGATATTATATGAAGAATTATGTTAAAGCTGCGTATTGTGATTCATT
The DNA here is from genome assembly GCA_018340775.1 of Taxus wallichiana var. yunnanensis. NCBI lineage: Eukaryota > Viridiplantae > Streptophyta > Pinopsida > Cupressales > Taxaceae > Taxus > Taxus wallichiana. The sequence goes on from CM031238.1 coordinate 752,273,865, forward strand.
GCTTCTTTAAAATAATTCTATTTTGAGAATTGTTAGAGTTAGTATCCTTCTTTGATCTAGTTGTATGAATCAAGAATGAACTATAGATAACTATAGTAAGAATGAGATAAGCAATTAGCATAGAATATTACTTATCTGATGTAATTTTTTTTATAAAATCATTGAATGATGAATGTTGATTAGAACATGATCTTTACTTAATGCAATGTGGTTGCTCACACTGTTCTTTCTTTTACGATCCTTATTTCTTTATGAGGTATCTATCTGAATTGCTTTACTGTTTCATAAGAGCAAATTTCTTTTCATGAAATAGTTAGTTGAAAGCACATCATTTTAATGCTAAGTGCTTAATATGCTCAGTTTGATGAACAAACCTGTGATAGCAATTTTTGTAGATGGATTTCGTAAGTGATAAAAGAGGAAAAGTTCTTTTATGATGCTTCTTATGTTTACCTAAAGGTTGGATCTTTTATGAGGAATTATGATTCTTATTGAAATGTAATTGAAAAGGGAAAAGTTGTAATTCTTACTTAAGTTTATTAATCTTGATTGGCATGAAAGATGTCTGGAAGGATTAGATTTGTAAAATGTGTATTTTGTTTTGATGAATGGAAAAAGGATTGAGTGTTAATTGTACTTGATGTGTCATTCTCTTTGGGCATTCCATAAAATGAATTTGCAAACCTTATTCTTATTATTTCATGTTCATGTCTGTTTTGAACTTTTCGATTGAACTTAAGATGAATAAGTGAAAAGGGAATGGATATTCTATTCCTTAATTAAATGTAACTTGTTAAGTTGGCATCCACTGCTGATCATTTAACTAAGTCATTATACACATTAAATGATGATTATGAAAGTGCAAACTCATTATGTATCTTGTACAATGTAGTAGTTGTTGTTGGTACCCAGATTTAATCTTCTTCACAACTTGAGCAACATCATGGACTTCACAAGACACTCGAGAGGTAGATAAATGATTTGTATGTCATTTTTAATCGGGAAGAAATCTATCTCGACTTGTTAGCACTCAAGATTTGAAGGAGTGGGTAGCACCTTGAAAGGATTTTGATCTAATCCTCACTATTTTAGGTTGTTCCTTTCAACCAAGGCAAGAGAATCTATATTGCAACCTTTTTTTGGTGAAGGAGGTGGAGATATCCTTATGCTTTGCATATTGTATGGAGATGGCCTTGGGAAAACATGATCAATTTTCCATTATTCAAACTCAAAAGAGCTGTCACTACTAAATGATGGAAATGTTTTCAAGACAAGGCTAAGGTTGCTAGAGACATGGTATGATCCTAATTTTCTTTGTGCATTTTTGTAAATGGATTGTATTCTTTTGTTGACACACAATGTAATGCAGGGGTAGTATGGGGTAGGATTAGTTATTCTGAATGAAATTTTGTTGGGAGATATTAGACAAGACTAACCAGAAATTGCCAAACTCTTTGAGGACCTTTGCAAGAAATTTGTAACACCTAAACAACAAAATGCTTCAAAGGGTTTAAAGTACTCCTTCAACCAGGATATGTGCACCAAATGGAGGCCCAAATCTACACTCTTCCACACAATATTTGACAACCTGCCACAAAATCTTGAAGCAGATAAACCAACAAAGTATCCAGAAATCCCTATTTTATCATGACCTAAGGTGCACCCAAAGGTTTACAAACAATCTCAAGATTCAGGAAGGTAAAATGATTTTAAATCTATTTATCTTTCATCGATGAAATCTCTTCAATGTAAGATTGCAGATGCCACTAAACCATCAACAAGAAATGAGACCATGTATGATCAAGAGAGATCTTAAACACAAGATTGCAACATGAGCAAGAAACACAAATTGAAAACATTCTGAAACATAAGTATATGTAAATTTTGCCAAGAGACAACACCAAATAATCCAGAAAATGATCAAATATATCAGTAGGGGAATGTTATGAGAACAATCTCAGAGCTTGTTGATGGCTTTACAACTGAAACCAACTCAACATGATAAAATATGATGCAAAAAGGAATTAGAAATGGTTCTCAGTAGTTTTTCTCAGAGAATGGGCTTCTTCCAGTTTTTCCTATGAAAATTCTAAGTTTTTCTCCTCTCCCCTTTTAAAAATTCTCCAAAAATGTATTATATATCCTATGGTGTTGGTGTGTGTATTCTCCACATCATTAGGTGAGTCATCTCACTTAGGTGAGATCATAGGTCCATGTGTCATTTAGGGGTCATTATGAGATTCCCTTATGCATTAGTGCGTTAGTGCATCATATGTGTCATTGGGAGTTACACTTCTATTCTAGGAATGTAACTCCCCCTCTCTACTTGAGTTTTCATGATTGCAGCATTGGGGTTACTCAACACCTCCTATATGTACACCACATTTGATCTATGAGATAGAGGAGAGTTTTATGGCTTAACCAGGTTTTGCCTGTGTTTCAAATCTTTGCATTCACATTTGGTTGATGCTCACTCCTCTAAAGATCTCTTCATGCTGCCATTCACAAGTATGTTGATGTGTATGTCATCCCTCATGATCCTCGCTTGTGGGTTTTAAGCCATCTTTCATGGTATCGAGTGGATCTTGTGGATGCATGCACTCCTCGGGCGTTACTCATGCATGTTTTTGGCTTCGGCATGATTTATTCTCATTACATGTGTCATAATGGATATTCTAGTTGTGCTCTACTTCCATTGATTCGAGCTTCATACCTCCGTTTGGTTTTGGGTGTTCGTGGGTTCGTTTTTGGGGTTTAACGGTTTTGCATCTTTGCATGTAGTTTTAGAGGTGTTTTTTGCATTCCAAGTTGTAGATCTATGTGATTTGTGCTGGTTTTGTGCATGAGTTTTCTTGGTTTGACCTTCGTTTTCCTTGCATTGGGTTTATGCTTCATAGTCTTGGACCATTCGGTTCTCCTCACTGCCTTATGAAGCCTGTGCCCACCTTGCTCGACGGATCCTCTATTCTCATGCTCTGCACCTCCTTGTCTCTACATCATTGGAGCTTCCTTTGACTCATGCATGCTCACTTCTTGTGGTATTCCCAGATCATTGCATTCCTCTCAGGCTCCAACAACTCCCACGTGCCCTCCTTTGCATTAGAAAAACGTTTTTTTGCTTTGCAGGTGTTTGGATTGCTCATGGATTTTGGATTGCAGGTGTTTTCTCTACTCGCACTCTTCCTTGGTTCCCCGCAGATGTTTGTAGCTATCGGTACTACATTGACAACACATTATAACCTCGCACGTAGTGGCTCAGTATCTCTATTGTTACATGCAGCTTCGGTGGCACATGGTCGAAATGTTGAGGCCCCTTCCGGCATTTGGCATTTTAAAAAAATCTATCGTATCCTCGGTCTCCTTGACGTCTTCAGCTCCTCTGTTGACACCCGCCCACTCTCCACGTGGACACCACAACCAAACTTGCCTATCCAATGTCTCCTCCAGCCTCCTTGTGTAAACCTTTACAGCCTATTTTTTGGTAGTTTTCCTCGCAGCAACCTGCACTTGCCTCAACGTAGGGAGTGGAGTCTCCTGCTCCTTATGTGGCATTGACACCGCAACGTGCCCCCTCTAGCCCTCTTTTTAATGTTTTATGGCTTAAAAAAACAATTCATTATTAAATGGTATTGTAATAAATTTTTAGGTCTGTTTTTTGCTTGCTTTATCCACCTTCCTTCAAGCGTCGAAGACGGAGGGCAAGGTCCGGGGTTGGCAGGAGGCTAATCCCCCTCGCAAGAAAAAAAAATATGCCTAAAATTTGATGCCATTTCTAACGGGTACCCACACGATACCCTTTGCACCAATTTTAGGCACTTTTTAAATGCATTTGCAGCATCTAGTGCATTTTTTCATCGATTATGGGAATCATTTTAATGCTATAACTTTTGACTCACCGCTTGTTTTTGAGCGCTTATTTAGTCAAAGTTGCATGATTTTATGCATATTACGTGATGGAATTTTTATTTTTGTAAACACACTACTTTATAAAGTACCACATTCTGGGGGGGTTGACTATACTATTAGGCTTTCACATGCAGACACATTATAGGTCGAGTCCGACATCTTGCATTTGTGCATCTTACATTTTTCATCATGGAGAGTGCTCTTTCTAGACTTGATCATCATAGGATCACTTTACAATCTCCACCACTTCTCACTGGGAGAGAGAACTATTCAGCCTGGCGTGCTTCCATAGAACGTTACTTCACCCACGAGGGTCTTTTACCCTTCTTGCTTGGGCCAGTTCCTACACCCGCTGATCATCATCATCTAGAGGACTTCCTTGACACTTGTGACCACATATTTGGTCACATGATGATGCATGTCTCTCATTCTCTTTGGTTTCATGTGCTAGACTCAGATCCACTCCACTGTGTCTGGAGCATTCTTCAGTCCCTCTATGGAGACCTTTCACATACTACCACCATTGTTCTACTATGCTGATTATCACCTCCTCCATTTCTTCATGTGATGGTAGTTCTACTGACATAGACTCATTTGGTTATACTTTTGATGACTAGGATTGTGCACCTAGTTCTGATGTCGAGAGTACTACAGATGACTCATCTCCTCTTTCTCTCACTATTCTAGATAGTATTGACACATCCCACATCTCATCAGATATCGAGCAGTCTCCTACTCAATGTAATATATTCATTACACCTGCCTCCTTTCCACTTCCAGTGTGTGAGGCCCCTTCCACTCCTCTGCCTTCATTGGATGACTCATACCTATCTAACATCGCTCTTCTGTTTATTGAGCCCCCTCATTGGGATGAGTATTTTCCTGACCTTAGTCATCTTTTCATAGATTCCACTTGTGATGCACTACAGGTCCCTCATCCATCTGTGTGTTTCGAGAGGAGTTCATCATCTCTGTTGTTGGGAGTGCCCCTTCTAGGAATCATGTCACTTCCACATTTCCAGAGACATTCATTGATCCACCCTCAGCTGTGGATCCCTTTTCTGTTGTGGAGGATGTTTTGTTCCCTTCACATCACTTGGACATCCTTTCTGTGGGTGTTCCTCTTTTTTCACTCGATAGTTCTACGCACGTGGTATTACCTTGAGTTCCTTGGTACTCACTTGCTAGACCTATGTCACACTTCTATGCACTGGACTTAGAGTTCTTCGTGTTGTTGCCTTGATTTCCTTTTCATGGAGTGGGTAGACTTACAACACATCATTTCTATCCTTTTAAGGGTAGGCACACGATTTTTTCAGGTGGATCTTATTCGATCTAGAGGTAGAGGATCTCATCATCGAAATTCTTCTCGGGAGACTTCTTAGAGCTGCAGAGTTCAAATCCGTCCATGGCATCTTCTGCATTCCTCTCGTTTCCCTCTTCTTCTTCTTTCCGAGAGATTGCCTCTTTGTACATGGGTACCTTTTCAGGCTCATCTATGGCCAGGACCCATTTTTGGCATCTTTCTTAGATTAGAGAGTGTGTTTTTCTCTTGTGGTGGATGTTTTTCCTGCTGGATTTTCCTTCACCGCTGGGACTTCTTCTTGTACATGGGTACCTCATCAGGCTTTGTGCTAGGACCCATTTCTCATTTTTGACTTGCCGCCTCATCCTAAGTTACGATGAAGGGGGGTGTTGGTGTGTTTATTTTCCACATCATTAGGTGAGTCATCTCACTTAGGTGAGATTGTAGGTCTATGTCTCATTTAGGGGTCATTATGAGATTCCCTTACGCGTCAGTGCTTTAGTGCATCAGTGTTTCATATGCATCATTGGGAGTTACACTTCTATTATGGGAATGTAACCCCCCCTCTCTACTCGAGTTGTCATGATTACAGCACTGGGGGTTACTCAACACCTCCTATATGTACACCCCATTTGATCTATGAGATAGAGGAGATTTTTATGGCTTAACCAGGTTCTGCCTATGTTTTAAATATTTGTATGCACATTCGGTTGATGCTTGCTCCTCTTGAGATCTCTTTAAGCTTCCGTTCACACATCCGTTAATGTGCATGTCATCCCTCATGATCCTCGCTTGCGGGTTTTAACCCTCTTTCATATGCCACATTGGAGTCTTCCTTCCCAAGCAAAGAATATGCCATGGGATCAAGTTTGTTGCAAAAACCTCATGATTTAATGAAAATGACATCAAACGAAAAAAACTTATAGGTTGCTAGGTGTGCCCAAAAAGTTAAATCATTACACAAATTTGGATCATTATCCATCCCTGGGGGAACATTTTTTATCATTCAGGCATGCAAGCATCTTTCACTCATCATTTTTCACCTTTTCACCTTTCAATTTTACCTCTACAACTTTTGATTCTCGAATTTTCACATTTTTTCTCGGATAGGGAAAAAATGATTTCAAATCCATCTCATATCAAAGAATTGAGTCATGAAAATTATGCCAATGCTCTCATAAGGCCAAGACGACACAAAATCATATAAGATTTGATGAAATTTGATGCAAAAACGTGATTTCCAAGATTCTTGGAGCTCCCATGGTGGCAAAAACAAATGAATGCATAGTAACCATTGATCTTACATCAAATTTTAATATCAGCCCTCCACGTGGAAGATGAGATCCAAAAATAAGCTCAATATTACCTTTTAAACTTTGGATAAGGTGGGACACGTGTCAAAAATGATTGGATCGGGCCCATGCCTTAAAAAAATGCATTTGTGACCTTTTGAAAATTTGGAAAATTTTGTAACATTTCCCGCTTGCCTCCTGGGCCCATCATGTGTCCAAAGGTGGGTCCCATTGAAACCACGGACCAATTCTACCAATTTTTCCTCTTTTGTGGAAAAATGAAATTTTCCACAAAACCTCCGAGGCCCGGACACCCGATCTCTTCCCCACCACGTGGCACTCTCTGATTCGCCGCAGGCCAAAATATCCTATTCTGCCTTCAAACCTCCTTGCAAAATTTGAAAATTTCAAAACTTGTCATGGGCTAGCGCTTTCCTTTTGACTTCTTAGAATGTGCCACATGTCCACCATGGATTGGCTGTGGAGGCATGCTTTCCATTTACACTTTAGCTCCTTTTGCAAAAAAATGCAAAATTTCTCTTTTCCCCGAAGCTCCATGATCCCGCACAAGCTTCAAAATTACACCTAGTCGGGGCCACGCACAAAATTTTGATTTTGAAACATTTTGCCAAAAATTGCAAAATTTTCAAAGTTACCCCGAGGTTTGAACCTCCACCCTCCATACAAATTTCTTGCAAGCGGTAATGCGGACCAATTTTCAACTTTGAGATTTTTTGCCTCCAAAGGCAAAAATCTCAAAAACTCTCAAAACCTCGCCTCTCCACTTAGCACAAAAATTTAACCCTTTTCAAGGATGTGGCCCTCACCATGAAAATTTTTTCTTTTCGCCCAAAAAGGTAAAAATTCACCAATTTCCCCATCAACCCCTTCTTCAATTTTTCTTTCTTGGACATGTGTCCTTTCATGATTTGTTGTGGAGCTTCGGCTCAAATTTTAACTTTAAAATTTTTGAAGTTAAAAACTTCAAAATCACCAAAACCTCTACCCTTTGATATTGATTCCTCCTGGACACGTGTCCACCTGTGGTTGGCCGAGGGCTTTCGGGCCAAAAATTCACTTTAACACTTTGAGCCAAAAACACCAAAATTCTCCAAGTTACTCCACCATCCGCATGCCCTCCGACCAAAAGATATGCCACGTGGCCTTTCCCATTCGCATTTGTAGGCCTTCAGGGCCAAAATTTGATTTTTAAAATTTTGCAAAATGAAATCAAAATTTCCTAAGGAAAGTCCACCACCCACCAATCCCCTAGCCAATCACAACATGCCACGTAGGCACTTCTTGCAGAAGGCAGAGCCATGGAACAAAAATTTTGATTTTGCCAAAAATTCAAAAATGACAAGTTAGAAACATTTCCCGCATATCCTCAGCAAATAGGAAACCGCCACATTGCCATTACCTTGTGATGATGAATTTGATGGGCAAATGACACCCGTATGACTTTCAAAACGTAAAAATTCAAAGGATGCCCTAGAAATCAAAATTTTCAACAAGGATGGCAAATTTTTGATTTTAAATCAACTGAAGCATGATTTGACATTATTTTTGACCTTGGGATTGGGAATTTAATTGCATACAATTTAGATTTGATCAATTTCAATTTCTTGCATGATCTGGCAAAGGGAAAATGACACAACCCAAAAATTTGGAAAAACTAGGGCACAAAAAGGGGCAAACTTGGAATATTGTTTCAAATTAGGAAAAACAACAAGTTTATGGGCATTTTGAAGCATTCAACTAGGAGGGAGAAATTACAGATCACCAATTTGAGAAATAAAATGTTTCTGAGCAAAATTGGATATGAAAAATTAGGGCACACTATGCAAGCTCAGAAATGGCACCAACATTGGCTCTTGCTTGGGGATGGGCACTCCCAGTGAGTGCCACAAGGACAAAACATAGACCAAGTGCCAAAATACCATTGGGAAAAGGAGTCAAAACACAAGGCAGCCCAAAAACCAAAACCACCCAACAAAAACAAGCCAAGAAACCAACCAAAAATGGTGCCAAGAACAAAGGGCAAACCACAAACCACCAAAAAAAGAAAACAGAGCAAAAACAAAGACTATACAACTGTACAATTGGTGCATACCTCACTTTGGGGATTAATCCAAGAAATGTTTCAAATGTCTGCCATTAATAGGTAGCTCAGCAATTCCCCTTCTAAATATTTGAGAAAAAGGTATGTTCACCAATCCTGATATCAATGGCATAAGGGCCCATCCATAATGCATCAAATTTTCCATGCTTTCCCTTGTCTTCATGCCTACTATCCCATAGCAAAACCAAATCTCCAACATTGAAGGCTCTAGGAGTGACCTTCTTATCAAACAATCTCTTCAATTTTTCTCTAAATCTGACATGCCTTTGATGGGATGCTCTTCTCTCCTCATCAAGCTCAATAATATGATTGATCCTTGATTCATATGGGCCAAGCTCTTGATCTTCCAACTGTTGGGCAAACTGAAATGAATATAATTGCAGATGCAAGGCGGTGAATCCTAAGTTCCATACACCAATTCAAACGGGATTTTACCAATTTCTCTTTTAGGAGTTATTCTATCAGCCCAAACTGCAAACTTCAATTGTTCTCCCCACTTCTTCTTGTTCATTTCAAGGTTCTTCTAATGATCTTTAATAATTTCTTATTCTTTGGACTCAACTTTTCCATTCCTGGGGGTTATAGTTTGAAGAATAAGTTATATTGATTACATATTCATTACACATTGCCATTAAAGGTTTGGCTCTAAAGCACATGGCATTATCAGATACAATCTTAACTAGAACCCCAAATCTACATATGATGTGATTCAACAAGAAGTCCATTACCACTTGGTGTGTTGCCTTTTTAGATGGGATTTCTTCAACCCACTTTGTAAAATAATCAGTGGCTACAAGAATCCACTTATGGCCAGCACTAGAAGGATATGAAATATCACCAATGAAGTCCATTCCCCATTGTTTGAAAGGGGCTTCAATTGATACAGGATGCAAAGGAAGGGAGCCTGAAGATTTTAGTCTTCGAGAGAAATGCTAGCAACTATCACACTTTCTAACCAGCCGGGTTGCATCTTTAAAGAGAGTTTTCCACCAATAACCAGCTCTCAAAATATTATGTGTCGTCATCCTTCCAGAAAAATTCCCTCCACAAACTCCCCCATGGAAATCAGCAACTATTTTGGGAGCTTCATCTTGATTATGCATTTCAAGAGGACACCGTCGGGAGTTCGTCAAGCCAGCCCAAGTGTTATGATATATTTTGAGAAGCCAACTTGAGAGCTCTTTTATGATTTATTTAAGTGACTAGGGAAACATAGGTGTCTGAGGTAGAATATCACATCTTTGTACCACTTAGAACTCATCAATTTCTCAAGAAGATCTACCCTTTCTTCCTCTAGCTGATTCACTTCTACATTTTGCAAGTTGCTCTCAGCCATGAGCTTAGCAATACCCAAACCTCTTACTAAATTTTTGGTTTGGATATCCATATCATACTCTTGTAATTTTTTCACCCATATACATCTTTTCTTGAGATCTCCATATCTAATAAGATGTCTTTCACCATGGTGTGGGGAACATAAGCAACAACTTTTGAACTCAATATATAAGGCCTGAAAACCTTTGTTGCTTTCACCAAGGCAAACGCTTGTTTCTCCATGATTGTATACTTCAGCTCAGCTACTTGTAAAGCCTTTCTAAAGAAGGCAATAGGCCTCTCAGCTCCATTCTCATCCTTTTGTAACAAAACAAAAGCAATGGTATATTCAAAGGCAAAGGAAAATATTTGGAAAGGCCTCTTATAGTTTGGGGCTGCTAAAACAGGTGCATGTTTAAGTGCATCCTTAATTCCTTCAAAATCTTGAATGGCAGCCTCCTCCCACCTGATAACTTGGTCCTTCTTTAGCATGCTTGTGATTGGAAGATTTAGCTCAACAAAATTGGAAACAAACCTTCTAATAAAATTGATTTGACCAAAGAAATATTGGATGCCTTTCTTGGTTCTTGGGATAGGTACTTTGCTAATTGCTTCCACTCTCTCAGGGTCTATCATAACACCATCTTTAGACACAATATGTCCCAGCAGCTTGGCATTTTGCACACCAAAATGAAACTTCTTTGGATTAAGAGAAATTCCATACTCCCTACATCTGATCAGCATCTCTCTAAGTGTTGCAAATGGTCACTTCGCTGCCTTGAAAACACAATCATATCATCTTGGTAAACTGCAATAAACTCATTGATGTAACCAGCAAAAGCAACATCCATTTCTCTTTAAAAAGTGGCACTATCATTCATCAATCCAAAGGGCATCCTAACAAAAACATATGTCCCCCAAGGAGTAGTGAATATTGTCTTAAGTCTTTCTGATTCCTTAACAACCACTTGATTGTATTCGGAGAAACCATCCAAAGCAGTAAAGTAATTCGACCTGCTGTCACAAGCTGCAACATATTTTCCATGTTTGACAAGGGGTATTTTTCCTTCATGGATTCTTTGTTTAGATTCCTAAAATCCACATAAAGTCTGATGTCTCCATTCTTATTTCTAACTGGCACAAGGTTTGTAACCTAAGATGAATATCTAGTGGGCTGGATAATACCTCCATCTCTCAATTTCTTCAACTCTTCTTGCATTTTCATTGAGAGAAGTGAATTAATAGGCCTTTTCCTTTGTCTGAATGGCTTAGTCTTGGCCTCAAGAGGGATCTCATGTTGGAACAAGTCTTCTCTATATGCCTTTAGCTCGGAATAGGACCAAGCAAGGCAGTCTTGATATTTTTTCAAGAGTTGGGCATAGGACTGTTTTTCCTCTTTACTGAGATTGCTACCCAACCAAATCTTCCTTGGTTTATCCTTGGTGCCTAAGTTATGCTCTTCCACATCCCTTGAGGCAAACATGTTCCTATTGATGATGCAATCAACATTGCTAAAATTTGATTCAAGTGCAACAAGACCTTTAGGAATGGTGTTTGTTTTTAATTGTATAATATCCTTCTCAAACAAAGTTTCTCTTCCTTCATTCATGCATACCATTGGCTCCCAATCAATATTCTGATTTGTAAACTCACCTTGGTTTTGTAAGAACCTTAGCACTTGAGCATCATCATTAAAAACTTGCCAATGTTTCACATTATCAGGGACAACTGGCCTAGTTAGCACTTCAATGTTGTATTCACAATAAGGTGAAATGGTGCAATTCCCAAATCTAGAACCCAACACTACCAACTTTTCAGCAACAACATTAAGACCTCTGTCATGGTAAACAATGTTAAAGGAATCAAACATTTCAATTAGATCCCAAACTGCATGCTTATACTATTTCATACGCTGATTTTTTGTAGCATATAGTTTCCTTATTTGTTTGACAACCAGCTCTGAATCCCCTTTGCAAAAATATCCTTCACTCCATACTTCCATGTAATTCTTAACCCCAAAAACAATGCCTCATACTCAACAATGTTGTTAGTGCATTCAAAATTAAGTTTGAAGGAAAAAAACTCTTCCAAACTAGGAGAAAGCATAACTATACCAGCACCATTTCCAAATTTGGAGCAAGCTCCATCAAATAGCAATGTCCATGGAGAACCTACCATATCAAGGCACTCTAATTTTTCCATCTTGTTTTCTTTTCCATCAGCAAAACCAATGAAATTGTCAGCATCCACATCAGCAAACAACACTTCATAGGAAGCATTGTTGGGATCTTCAATTAAGTGCAACATCTTCTTTTCACCATAAAGTTTGAAAAGGCTACCCTCAATGGGAATGGTGGCAAAAGACATGTCCATCTAAACACTACCACCAACACTTGCAACCCATTTTCTTGACAAAAGCATACCCCATTTGGCAGGGTAGTCAACAATTACAACATCAAGTTTCAAATTCTTACCCGGATAGGCTACAAGTTACACTACCAAACCCTTCACACAACCAACCACCGACACTTCCCTTGAATCCATGGTAGTACACTTCCCATAGGATCTGTCACTTTGATATCCAACTCATTCATGACTTCTAGAGGCATGACATTACATGATGCATCGAAATCAAACATGCAATTATGAAGTAGCCTATATTTTATGAGAAAATTTGTAAAGAATGGATCAACATTAAATTGGGAATCAACCAAGGATGTTCCCAAATACACCTTAGGAGCCTCTCCAAGATCCTCCAATGCTGGTGGTGTCTCAAGATCTGCAATGATTGGAGGAGGAGCTTCAACAATGTTCACATTCCTACTTGGGGTACTCTTTTCCTCCTTCAATCCCAAGTATTCAAATGCTCTCTTCTTGTGCTCAAGTATTCTAAGAAATTCAATGATTGGAACACTCACTTTGATTTGGCTCAATACTTGGGCTATGTCATAGGGAACACTCTTTGGTAGGACAACATTGGAAGGGATACAAGTAGATTCACTAAATGGCAATGGATTCTTGGTAGATTGGGCATGAGGAGGACTGATATTTTTACATGGGACAATAAGGTTCTTGGAAAGTGTTTCCCTTCTAGGAGTTTCTTTAGGAATGCTTGTGAGCAAGGGTGTCTTAGGCTTGGCTTGAGGACCAGCTCCTTTAACAACTTTGCTTCTAGTATTATACTCTTTCTCTTGACCAACAACAACATTCATTAATAACTGTCTATCTTCCTCCGAAGGGATACCACCATCATATTTCTTGATCATCAAAGCTCTTAGATATTCAAAGTCATTATTAGGAATTTCAAAGGCTTGAACTACATCTATATCATGAGTTTGAGAAAGAGAAAGAAGTGGTACCCGCTTTATGCAATCCCAAAAGGTTACAACAGTCCTTGCACTTATTACCTCTGTTGATGTTGCTACTTGTTGTGAACTTGAAGAGCTGCCCACCATACAAATGTCATCATCAGTTCCATCTTCATTATCATCTTCAACAACTTGCTGGTCCACTTCACATGGAGGATGAGGAAGAAAACATCTATCACACCAATCCATATCAGCAATTTCTTCAACAACAACAACCTTGGCAGTTAGAGGGTTAGGAACCAATCTACTTTCACGTGCTTGGGGTTGTCTACTTCCCCCACCAACAAGCCCTTTACCTCTATCATCTTGTCTTTGATCACCCCTAGGATGATTGCCAAATATATCATGGTTTTGTGCTCTTTTCTGACCTTGTGAACTTTGGCCAATTCCTTTCTCGGCCGGGCTAATTTGTAAGAAATTTCTTTGACAACCCCTACCAAAGTTTTGACAACATCTTCCAAATCAGCACCCTTGCTAACTTGAGGCTTCTCAGGGTTTACCAACTTCACACCATCCCTCTTGAGAGGTTTACCAATGGATTTAATATTGTTTTCAATCTGTAGTGCCATGGTAAAAGCCTGCCTCAAATTTGTAGGGTTTTTGTCTCTCAAGTAATAGGCTGCCTTTTTATCAAATGCATCTGCATATTTGATTAAACAAGATTCATCACAAGGCCTTAAAATAACAGGCAACCTTCTCAATGTTTTATTAAACCTTGTGTTGAAATCATGGACCATTTCATTTGGGTTCTTCTTGATATTCTCAAATTCAGATAAGAGGAACCTTGGATCAGTCTTGTCTCCATATTGCAATCTAAATGCATTGTTCATCTCTTCCCATGAGTCAATGGAATTATCAGGCAGAGCCTTGTACCAATCCCTTGCATCCTCTTCCAAGGTGTGGATGAACAATTTTACATACACATCCTCAAACTCTATCTCAAAGTATTCCATCATGTTAACAAAAAGTTTGAGATGCGTTGATCTCCAGTCATAGCATTGTTACCTTGAAACTTTGGTAACCTATTTCTCACATCTTGTGGGACAACATTTGGATACCCAACCATTCCTCTAAAATTGATAGGACCAAAGGTGTTAACAACAAATGGGGGTCTAGGTGGAGGGTGAGCCATGTTATTTTGTGGTGGTGATCTTGGAGGAGAAACAAAATGATGAGGAGTGAGAGGTATTTGGGGAATGGGAATGTAACCTTCAAAACAGATCTCTCTTAAGGGATCTCCTTCTTGATGATCTCTAGCAAATTTAGAAAATACAGGAGCAGATTTAGGAGCAAGCCTTTCAAATGCACAAGAAGGTCCCTCACCTGATGGGGAATGCAAATCAGCAACAAGATTGTCTGAATCAGATTTACTTGAAGAAGAATTGTAGTCCTCAATAACAGGCATTCTCTTTCAAATTCAACAAGGGGATCTCCTTTCTTGCAGCCAAGTCTCCAACCACCTTCCACACTCTTCTTCCCTCTAACTCTGAGCTTCTTGATTTGGTAAACAACTTCTTAGCAGAGTCCTTAATGAAGAGGGATCTTCTTCCTTCTAGTTTTGTAGATTTGAGCAACAAATTATAAATGACAGAGATGTAAGACAACTGGTATTTTCAAGATCAAATCAGTATGGAGTCGCCACTAAGGAATTTCACCTTAGTTGTGCAAGAATGAACTAAAATATTCTGTCAAATGTTTTCTAGCACTTGGAAACTTTGCAAGGCTTTATAAAGTAGACCTTCTTCTTCTTAAATAAACCAAACACAATGCAAAAAAGTGTCTAAACTGCTGGGAAATGAAAAAAAGGTAGGCTGAGCATGACACCTTTGCTTTAAAACTTGCAGATCTGAAGCATAGAATGATATCTCAACAATGTAGCAGCTCAAATACTTGAATACACAAATTCTCAAACCCCTCAAACACTTCAAAAACACCAAGAAATCCCAAGAACTCCTCGACAGTGGTGCCACTCAGGTGTTGGTACCCAAATTTAATCTTCTTCACAACTTGAGCAACATCATGGACTTATGCAAGACAATCAGAGGTAGATAAATGATTTTTATGTCATTTGTAGTTGGGGAAGCAATCTATCTCGAATTTTTAGTACTCAATATTTGAAGGAGTGGGTAGCACCTTGAAAGGATTTTGATATAATCCTCACTATTATAGGTTGTGCCTTTCAACCAAGGCAAGAGAACCTATGTTGCAACCTTTTTTGGTGAAGGAGGTGGAGATATCCTTATGATTTGCATATTTTATGGAGATGGCCTTGGGAAAACATGATCAATTTTCCATTATTCAAACTCAAAAGAGCTGTCACTACTAAATGACGGAAATGTTTTCAAGACAAGGCTAAGGTTCTAAAGACATGGTATGATCCCTGATTCACTTTGTGCATTTTTGAATGGATTGTATTCTTTTGTTGACACACAATACAATGTAGGGGTAGTATAGGGTAGGGTTAGTTATTCTAGATGCAATTTTTTGAGAGATATTAGACAAGACTAACCAGAAATTGCCAAACTCTTTGAGGACCTTTGCAAGAAATTTGAATAACTAAACAATAGAATACTTCAAAGGGTTTAAAGTACTCCTTCAACCAGGATATGTGCACCAAATGGAGGCCTGATTTTGCACTCTTCCACACAATATTTGAGAACCCGCCTTACAAAATCTTGAAGTAGATAAACCAACAAAGTATCTAGAAATCCCTATTTTATCATGACCTAAGGTGCACCCAAAGGTTTACAAACAATCTCAAGATTCAGGGAAGGTAAAATGATTTTAAATCTATTTATCTTTTATCAGATGAAAGCTCTTCTGAATGTAAGATTGCAGATGCCACTAAACCATCAACAAGAAGTGAGACCATGTATGATCAAGAGAGATCTTAAACACAAGACTGCAACATGAGCAAGAAACACAAATTGAAAACATTTTGAAACATAAGTATATGTAAAATTTGCCAAGAGACCACACCAAATAATCCGGAAAATGATCAAATATATAAGTAGGGGAATGTTATGAGAACAATCTCAGAGCTTGTTGATGGCTTTACAACTGAAACCAACTCAACATGATAAAATTTGATGCAAAAAAGAATTAGAAATGGTTCTCGGGTAGTTTTTCTCGAGAGAATGGGCTTCTTCCAGTTTTCTCCTCTCCCCTTTTAAAAATTCTCCAAAAATGTATTATATTCCCTATGCCACATTGGAGTCTTCCTACCTAAGCAAATAATATGCTATGGGATCAAATTTGTTGCAAAAAGCTCATGATTCGATGAAAATGACATCAAACAAAAAAAAGTAACTCGCAGTTCAGTAAGGTGTGCCGAAAAAAGTTAAATCATTACACAAATTCGGATCATTATCCATCCTGGGGGCACATTTTTTATCATTCAGGCATGCAAGCATCTTTCACTCATCATTTTTCACCTTTTCACCTTTTCAATTTTACCTCTGCAACTTTTGATTATGACTTTTCACGATTTTTTCTCGGGTTAGGGAAAAATTGATTTCAAATCCATCTCAAATCAAAGAATTGAGTTATGAAAATTATTCCAATGCTCTCAGAAGGCCAAGACGACACAAAATCATATAATATTTGATGAATTTTGATGCAAAAACGTGATTTCAAGCTTCCTGGAGCTCCCATGGTGGCAAAAACAAATGGATGCATAGTAACCGTTGATTGTACATCAACTTTTAATATCAGCCCTCCATGTGGAAGATGAGATCCAAAAATAAGCTCAATATTACCTTTTTAAACTTTGGATAAGGTGGGACACGTGTCAAAAAATGATTGGATCGGGCCCATGCCTTTAAAAATGCATTTGTGACCTTTGAAAATTTGGAAAATTTTGCAACATTTCCCGCTTGCCTCTTGGGCCCACCATGTGTCCAAAGGTGGGTCCCATTGAAACTGCGGACCAATTCTATCAATTTTACCTCTTTTTTGGAAAAAGGAAATTTTTCCACAAAACCTCCGCGGGCCCGAACACCCGATCTCTTCCTTGCCATGTGGCGCTCTCGATTCACCACGGGCCAAGTCTCCTATTCTACCTTCAAACCTTCCTACAAAATTTGAAAAATTTAAAACTTACCGCGGGCCTATGCTCTTCCTTTGACTTCTTAGAATGTGCCACATGTCCACCATGGATAGGCTGTGGAGGCATGCTTCCCATTTACACTTTAGCTCCTTTTGTAAAAGATGTAATTTTTCTCTTTTTCCCTGAAGCTCCATGATCCCGCACAAGCTTCAAAATTACACCTAGTCAAGGCCACGCACAAAATTTTGATTTTGAAACATTTTGCCAAAAATTGTAAAATTTTCAAAGTTACCCCGAGGTCCGAACCTCCACCCTCCATACAAATTTCTTGCAAGCGGCAATGCGGACCAATTTTCAACTTTGAGATTTTTGCCTCCAAAGGCAAAAAATCTCAACAACTCTCAAAACCCCGCCTTTCCACTTAGCACAAAATTTAACCCTTTTCGGGATGCGGCCCTCACCATGACAATTTTTTCTTTTCACCCAAAAAGGCAAAAATTCACCAATTTCCCCATCAACCCCTCCTTCAATTTTTCTTTCTTGGACATGTGTCCTTTCAATATTTGTTTTGAGCTTTGGCTCAAATTTTAACTTTAAAATTTTGAAGTTAAAAACTTCAAAATCACCAAAACCTCTCGCCCTTTGATTTTGACTCCTCTGGACATGTGTCCACCTTTGGTTGGCCAAGGGCTTTTGGGCTAAAAATTCATTTTAACATTTTGAGCCAAAAACACCAAAATTCTCCAAGTTACTCCACCATCTCGCATGCCCTCCAACCAAAATATGTGCCACGTGTCCTCTCCCTATTCACTGCGGGCCTTCGGGCCAAAATTTGATTTTGAAAATTTTGTAAAATGAAATCAAAATTTCCTAAGGAAAGTCCGCCACCTGCCAATCCCCTAGCCAATCAAAACATGCCATGTAGGCACTTCCCGCAAAAGGAGAACCATGGAACACAAATTTTGATTTTGCCAAAATTTTTAAAAATGACAAGTTAGAAACATTTCCCACATATCCTGGCCAATAGGAAACCACCATGTTTCCATTACCTTCCAATGATGAATTTGACAGAAAATGACACCTGTATGACCGTCAAAACGTAAAAATTTCAAAAGATGCCCTAGAAATCAAAATTTTCAACAAGGATGGCAATTTTTTTGATTTTAAATCAACTGAAGCATGATTTGCCATTATTTTCGACCATGAGATTGGGAATTTTATTGCATACAATTTAGATTTGATCAATTTTTATTTCTTGCACGATCGGCAAAGGGAAAATGACACATGACTGAAAATTTGGAAAAATTAGGGCACAAAAAGGGGAAAACTTGGAATATTATTTCAATTAGGGTAAAACAACAAGTTTATGGGCATTTTTGAAGATTCAACTAGGAGGGAGAAAGCTGCAAATCAATAATTCAAGAAATAAAACATTTATGGGTAAAATTGGATATGAAAAATTAGGGCACACTATGCAAGCTCGAAATGGCACAACAACTGATTAATGATTCCTAGTTAGCATAAGTCAAAAGGAAAGACAATTATTCTTCAGAATAAATATTACGCTAAGACCTTTTTGGGAATCATACCCAAATGAGATTCGAGAAGGAAGAAGTATACTTATTCTTGTTAAATAAAAATCGAATAAGGTAATCGAAAAAGAATAAATACGTATATAATAAACACACTTAATTTTAATGAAGTATATTATTAAAGTTCGAATCGAGTTCAATCATACTTAAACTTGGTTAAGCTAAGTAAGATAATCTTACTATTGGTATATTGATTCTGTTTATAAGCTTGAATCTTATAATAAGATACCAAGGAATGAAATACAACCCTCGAGAAAATAGGTTTGGATGTAGATTTATTTGCATGGCAATCGCAAATCATTTATGGTTAGTAATCTGTAATGATTAAAGAAATTAAAATATTCAAGAGGTGTTACTAAAATTAAATCTTAATTAAGAAGATAAGTAAGTATTTAACTTCTTAATTGGATATGTACCTCTAGATGAGGTGATTTCATAGGATGTTGGTACACGCCAACTGCAGTACTGTGTCATCATGAAGATTGGGGTATTCATGAGGGCACAAAGTGTAGCTGACATGTCACAACACCCTTCCGAATTGGATCATCTAGATTTACATAAACTTAGACTTGACCTTAGTTATACTCTAGGTTAGTTTAGGAGCATGCTTTTGTATAGGGGGTAACTCACGATGACTAAAGGTAACTAGACACATGCAATCAACCTATGTCGATTGAGTATGTCTATGTACCCTTAGTCACCGTGAGTGGTTCTCTATACCAATCCATGTTGCTAACCTAGGTTAAGGTTAAACCTTGGACAAGTGGACTGACAAGAGTCAATGAAGACCATTCTAGATAATAGATGAAGTGGGGTGAAGGACATATTCCGTTTTATGAGTATGCCATCTAGGAATATGAACATGCATAAAGCATGTGAAAATCTTTGGCCAAAGTATCGCAACTTGTGGTTGTGTTTTCCTAAGTCATTTAGTTTAAGAAGAAGGATTTCGGATGAATATTGGTAAAAATATTCAAATAGACCTCTTAAAAAGAACACTTCAATACCTAGGAAAGGGTAATGAACCAAGTATACTTAGTATATGATACAATGAGTTAACATGATAGATCGGTAAGAAACCAAGTCATGAAATGAGAGATCGATGAAACTCGAGTCATGAAATGAGAGATCGCATTCATCGAGTCATTACAGTTGCATATGGTTATCTATTATGAGATTGATCGACATGAAATGTGTATTCTAAATTATGATTATTTAGAATAGAGAACACTATTTAAAAAAAAATCTCTTATTTCTAAAGTTTTAAGATGGGAATGTTACATTTTCTTCCGTAAATTGACTTTGATTGTTGATGAAATTTTCAAACATCTTGCGATATTAGAAAACTTTGATGGCCTATGCAGTTGGGGTAATTATTATTGGAGCCATGTTATACGAGGATGCCTTTTCCATCTTTAAGAAGTTTAACTTGAATGTAGAATTTTTGAATTTTCTACTAGATAACATTCAAAGTGTTGAGTGATCTATCGAGTATGCCTCATGTGTTGAAGAGGATGTAGTTTGGATTCAAGTAGAAAAAGGCACAACTCGGGGAGGGCCTAGTCGGTGTGAGTATTGAATCATTTATTCATGTTGATGATGCTATCTGATTCCTTAATGTGACAAGTGTAGCTGAGATAGCGAGTGTGTATCATGACCTAGTTAACTACTTGATGATGGTAAGGAAAAATATTAAAGAGCCAATGGTTGACAACAAGCTTATCTATGCATATGCTAAGATTGACAGGCTTGGTGAGATTGAAGAATTTATACTGTCACCAAATGTTGCTAATATTAAAAGTGTGGGAGACAGTATATTTGATGAAGCTCTTTATGAGGCTACAAAGATAATTTTTACTTATATTTCCAACTGGGCAAAACTTGCACAAAGCACACTCATTAAACTTGGCGATTTCATGCAATGATTGATGTTATTCGCAAGGAAAATAGTTAAAATACATGAAAGGAAGTATATTTTTCTTGTGTTGATGCTGAGGAGTTTATGTTGGCTCAAATATGTGGCTTGAACATTATTATAGGTAATTGGTTTGGTCTTGGCTTTTACCAAATTCATTTTTGATATGGCTACTTTTGTTTACAAAAAATGTGTATAAAACACTAATCAGTGATCAACCAATACATATATTAATGTCCCTAATCTAAGTCACTTTTTTCTTTAAATAATAATTTGGAAAGGTATGCCTCTACCTTTTCTTTGTTACTGTGAAGTCAAGAAATTAATTTTTTTTTGTTTGAGGTGGATGATTTGGAAGAGGCCAGAATTACTACCAAAAAAGGGTTCACTTTGATGAATTGATATCTTTGATGGAAAGTGGCTTGGGATTAGAACCTGCACATATGGGAATATTTACGGAGTTGGGAATCCTATATGCTAGATATCATCCAGACAAGCTCATGGAACATATAAAATTATTTTCAATGCAACTCATCATTCTCAATATCATCTGCATTTGTGATGAGCAATAACACTGGAAGAATGATACATATTTATATATTTAGTATGATGAATATGAAAATGTTGAAACCACAATCATGAACCATTCTCTAGAAGCATGGGATCATATGCAATTCAAATATGTCGTAGTTAAAGTGGCCAATGTTGAGTTGTACTATAAGGTTGTTCACTTTTATCATAAAGAACACCCAGACATTATTAATGACCTACTAAATGTCCTTGCTCTTAGAGTGGATCATACATGTGTGGTTGACATTATGCATAAGGTATGACCCTTAATGCTAGAATTTTACTCTATTTTAGATGCAAATGTGTTATTTGAAATGATTTCATGACTTTGTATGTGTTTTGTTGAATTTGTAATGCAAGTCGAGAACATTCATCTTATACAACCATATTTGATTGCATTACAAAGTAACAATATGGTTGTTGTTTATGATACTTGATCCCATAAAGTGACTTTGATTCGATGATGTTTTGAAACATCTTGTGAGTGAAGGAAGTCAAGATTAGTGTACGAGAAATCAAGAAACATAGAACAATGTCAAAAATACAAGGGCTTAGTACCTTGGAGATGGTGATGATTGATATAGGAGAAAAGTAAATGATGAGCTCCTTGCTGCGATCTCCATAAACCTGTAACTCAAAGACACTAGAGAAATATTGGTTAGAGATTTTATGTAGGGCTTCCCAAAAAAGCAGACTTGAGAAGTGTTAACTTCCTTGGTGGCTGTCAACCCCCGTGTGATAAAGAATAATGATAAAATAGAATCGAAACAAATTACATGCAACTTGATAAACAAAAGAACTTGAAGGATGTCGGTATGCGAGATGGTACTACCGATCGATGCGTGTAATATGAATCTCACTAAATGAATCAAATCATGAGCAGAGTATCGTGGAAATTCCACATGTTACAAAGACACAATGATAATGATATTATGATAAATGACTCAAATTCCTCAAAGCATTCACCCAAATTTTCTAACTTCTTTTGATGAGGGGAAGACCCATATTTATAGCCTAAGGTAAGGCTAAATTGTAGGTTAATATGTAATCGGGGTTGGGTAAGGTAACCCCGATTAAAGGAGGTGATGTGATTCAAGGGCTCACAAATTTGACTTATGGTGAAGTGGGAGCATGATTGACATGGTTAGGTGAAATAACGCATTTTATTTTTGAATTTAGGGATGGGGAGTCGGATGGGTGTATTATTTCCCATAAATTGAATAATTTTGAGATATGTGAGATAAATGCCAAGATTTTAATTATCAAATGGGTCCACATGGAGCCCATTTGATAATTAATTAAATAAAGGTGAGTAAATAGATGGGATTTATTTAAATTTAAGAAAAAAAAAAGCGAGAGTGAGAGTTGAATGAATGTGAGATGACGGAGGGGCACTATACCAAAAATTGGTGTCTACATTTGCCCCTTTTTGTTGAGTGGTTTGCGATAACAAGCCATGAGACAAAAATAAGACGAATTGGATGAAGATATGTGTCTAAGAATGGATAAAGATATGACCAAAGGTGAGATGCCCCGAGTGAAAAAGGATCACAATAATAATGAAAGATATGGCAGTGACTACAATATCACATTGGTAGATGACAATTGTGGTCTCAACGAAGGCATTGACGATAATGTTATACGAGACTAGTGAGTGGGTGAAGACCATCTGCGGTATGGATGTAAACCATGATGAGCAATGGATCATAGGAAAACATCAAAATGTGTGTGAAAAAATGTGAAAAACATGCGAAACCTTTTTTTCAAGGAATCATGTGAATAATCATGTGTTCGTAAAAAGGGACAAGGATGAAGATAATAATTACCCACCACGAGGGCACGATAAGGAAAAAAGTGAGTTATGCATCCACAAGTATGAGGATGAAGAGGTGCCACAACATAAGGCACAAAGATGACATAATGGGAGATGGATGTTGAAATAAGATATCCCGAGGAGTAATGGATATGGTCACGGGGGTGGATATGAAGAAACAATTGGATAAATGCCCCAAGAGGGTGTTTAATATATGTTTCTTAAGAAAGATTTGTAGTTGAAGGTAGATGAATAATGGGGTGAAGAAAAGGGAAAGTAGTCCCACTTCTTAAATAGGAAAAAGAGTCAAGCTACTTTTGTGAAAAGGTAGAGCAAAACATTCGTGGAAGAGAACAAGATCAGATAGGTGATGGTTGTTATGGTATCTTCCAAGACAAAAATGTCAAAGGAAGATGGGATGAGGGATGTAGATGATAGATGGTAGAGATAAGAGGAAGAGGACCTTGAATGGAATAGAGAGGATGTGGTGGAGGATGATTAAAAAATGAAAGAGGATAAAGAGGATGATGTGTAATAGGACGAAGAAACCATCATCCACGGATGGTGAGGAGTGTGAACTATACTTAATTGTGATGGAAAGAAGGGGAAGAGAATAATAGAAAAGGATGATAAGAGAGGTGAGAAGATAAATGAAAAGTAAAAGAGGAAAAACATAGATAATATGGAGGAAGTGGGAAAAGATAAGAAGAGAAGAAATAGAGAAAGTGTGATGGACTCGGAGAAAATGAAAATAGAGAAAGAGAATAAGAGAAGAATGGAAGGAGAAAGAACTATAAGACGAAGGTGAGATGAGAAGAAGGAAGAGATTATATGGGATGATGAAGGCATAGAAGAGAAACAAAGAGGTGTCATAGTAAAGAAGCAACAAATATAATAAAGAGGAGAGATGGTGGAAGAAAGAAATGATGAAGGAAAAAAGAAGAGGACAAGAAAATGATAGAGCAGCTGGTGAAGGAGAAAGGAAAAGTAAAAGGGAAAGAGAAGAGGGAGGAGGATAAAATTGAGGGTGAAAATGGAAGAAAGCGGTGGAAACCAAGAAATAGACAATATGATTATGAGAAGAGCAAGAAAATTCAAGAGTGAAGGAGACAAAGGATGAAAGATGGAGAAGGATATAAGAGATAGAGATGATAGGGAAAGAAGAAGATAACAAGAAGAAGATAAGAAAATGACAGAAGAGAGGGTTAAAGGGAGATGGAGATCAAAAATGAAGGGAGAGAAAGAATGGATCACAAAAGAGATGACAGAGTTGAGAAAAGGGAGAAGTGAAGAATATGAGATAAGGATGATAGGAGAGGTGAATAGGAATAGAAGGATGGAAAGATGAAGGAGATGAATAAGATGAATAAGTTAAAGAAGATGAGAGAGGAGGTAGAATAGAAAAGAGAAAGAAAGGAACAATGAGGAACCAAGAGGTTGCAGAGGAGATGAAAGAATGGAAAATAAAATAATGTAACGATGGAAGAGGTAGAAGTGGTAGAGATAAAAAAGAGGTTTGATAATGGGAAGGTGAAAATTATAGGAAAATAAGAGATGATAGAAAATAAATGGGAAGAATATTGAACCAAGGTGTTAAGAGGAATACCTAGGTACAAAATATGAAGCGAACTACATGGAAATACATTTGAGATATTTGGATAAGTCGAGATATTTTGTGTGAGGAAGAAAGAGGAGGGAAGAGGATGTGTTTATGGGGAATGAAGAGAAAATGTGGATGGTGGGAATGTGGAGTGATGGGGAAAGGAAAGGAGATAGATCCTCCTTAAGAGAGACTCTTAAGTAAGATTGTCATGCCACAGGAATGGTTAAGTAGGATCGCCAAGCTGAAGAAGAAGAAGAATGATGAAAAGAAGTGGATGATTGGAAAGGTTGATGGTAAGAGTGTATGACAAGATGGACTGAAGGGGAACCCTTAAGTATATTTTCCATATGGCAAAAGTGCGTAAGTAAGGTGATTGAGATGAAGATGGATACTAGGAAGGATGAGAAAAGAGTGAGTGGTGTATACTAGAGTAAGGCAAGAGGTGGGAAGGGGTGATAATAAGGAAAGAAGGAAACAAAGGAGTGTAACATAAATGGATGGAAGAATGTATGTGGTATAAGATGGAGAGTGTGAGGGGAATCCTTAATTGGGATGCCCATGTTGTGAGAATGATAACACCGGATTGTTAAGCGAGAGAGATAGAGGAAATATATTTGTAATGGTGATCGATGTTCAAGGAATGGGAAAGGGTGAAGGAGTTTCTACAACATGAAGGATCTTAGGAAATGGCTATATCTTGACCCATATGTCTACATGAAATGGGTGATTAAGCAAGATTGTCAAGCCAAAGCGTTGGAAGAATGAAAGGAAGAAAAGTGATAAAGCATATGCCAATAAAGGGACATTAGTGGAAAAACCAACAAGTTATTGAAGAAATAATGGAGAAGGAAGAAATGGGTGAGAAGTGCAAGTGGAGAATGAGATGAGGTGATTTTTAGGAGAAAATTTGGTTGTGACAAAGAGGACTAGAAGGAAAGAAAGTTCAATGGAAGCGATTTTGAATGAGACCTTGTCTAGAGTGAGAGGTCTACTTTGAGTGGGGTTTTCATGTTACATGGGTAGTTACACGACATGCCAAGTCGGGATGAAAGTCTTGAGATGGTGAAGAAGAGGATGTCGGCATCAAGTGATAGATAGGAATAAGAGTGATTAGAAGGGTAATGGGTGGATAATTGGTGAGAAGAGAAAGACGATGCGAGAGAATGGATGGAGAAAAATCACATTAATTATGGTGGGGGATGAGGAGCTGCTAGATAATGAATGCTACTTGAGAGATATCCTCAAGTAGAATTCACAAACTGCAATGTAGATCAAGTAGAATTCCCAAACCGAATAGTGCATTAAAGAGAATGTTTAGAAATAATAATTGATTTCATGGATTTATGGATGATGTTAATAGGGGACATCCTTAAGAGTAAAAATATAGATGCAAATTTTATGATATGAAATTTGATTTCTAAGAATACGATTGTGATAAGATGTATTTGATGAGATGGATGACACACAACCATAGCAAGGGCCATGCAATAAAGTTATTCTCATAACCATATATGAAGTAAACAAGGAAAGGTACTACTCAAGGCATTGCACTTGTGGCCGATAATAGGTGTTAGTACATAACCAATGACATTTGATTATACCAAAAAACCTTGAGAGATATATGAATGAAAGATTCTCATAAACCTATTGTTATCATGACAATGGATTTTAGATGTATCTTGTATGTGGGAAGAGGGATCTCCAAAGGTGGTGTTCCTTAAGTCTATGCCCCAACTCTGGGAAAGGGAATGAACATAATAGAAGAAAGATGATAAATGCGAGAAACCTTCCAAATTCCATAATATGAGTAGCCATCCTTTTAGGGTATAGTATACTTCATACATAATATGGATGGTAAGAATACTATGTATGACAACCGTCCTTCAAAGGATCAGTCTATTTCTTTTGATTTTACTTTTGACTTTGATTTGCATGCTTTTTTTTTTGCATACGTGCCTATCCTTCGAGGGATCAGTTTGTTGTTGATAACTTTGGTTTTGCCTTTTCATACATGAATTTTATTTTGACATGGGGAGAGATGGGAATAAAAAAGTATACCACTTAGGAGGGGGTAAGGAATGTATAAGAGACATCTTTGTTGGACCCTTTGCATGACTACAATAGGGGAATGAGATGGTGATGGATGTAATGATTATGGGGTTCCCATAAAATGGGAGAACTTATCCATAGTGAATATGCTATGAGTAGATCCATGGTACTCATATTCAAGGTCATATCAAAGCGATGTGACGTGTAGACCACATAATTCATATCATTACCATAATAGATGGAAGGAGCTAATGATGGAAAAATAGTCTAAAGATATGATTATGCTTATAGGTGCATGTACTAACAATAGAATGGCCGTAAGTGCAATGCATTAAGAGGTGTAATTTATGGTTTACCATCAAAGGAAAAGCGGTATGCCCAGCACCCATATTTATGCGTGATATTATATGGTCGATCCAATTGGGAGAAAAATTTCCTGTTGGCTCCTTGATCAATGTCGTCATCGAAACAAGATAAGAAATAGGTAGGATGGGATACAATGAGATAGATGAGTGAATGTAAAAAAAAACTATGTGCTATACTTTAAGGAAGTGAAAATATGCGTCCCTAATGAGATGAATAGATGGTCCCTCGAAGGAGGGGTAATTATGACCACAATGGTGGATTTTGGATAAGATGGAATGGATTATATAAAAACGTCACGAGATAGATGAGATGGAATCTATGTGTTTCCTTTAAAAGTGAATAAGCAAGAAAAGATATGCATCCCAATGAGACAAAACATGGCCACAAGGGTGGGCTTACGATGAAAATATGGTGCCTCAAGAAAGACACAATCATGGCCACAAAGATGGAATTTAGAGAACAAGATAGAAATAAGGTCCCTTCACGGAAGGACATACATGGCCTTAAAGGAGGACTTTGATGACACACTCATGGCCACAAATTTGGACTATGATGGAAAAGATAGAAATATGGTCCCTCATGGAAGGAAAAACATGGCCACAACGGTGGGCTTAAGATGAAATAAATGGTCCCCTAAGAGATAGATGTATATGGCCACAAAAGTGGGCTTAAAATGGGATGGAGATTTGGAGGGGTTAGTTTTGATCGAGATGGATTTGGATGAGGCAAATAAAAAAATGTCAAGGAGTAAACCTCCCGACATCAAATAGGAGTTGTTTAGATACAAAATGAGTTAACATGAATGATATGCTTAAGGATGAGGGAAGCTACTTTCCCAAGTGAAAGAGAGTATATCACTATAGAAAAATCAGATAGGATAACGATAATTTTAGATTTGGGATTAGATAGAAGAGTTGAGGATCATAGGAAAATAATGTTAATGAATAAGGAGGATATTCTATATGGGGAGTATCATGCGAAGGGGATATGTTAATGGAAGATGGAGGAGAATACTTAGAGACTTTAATAGACGTGGATTTAGTTATAGATAAAATGGTAGATGTAAAATCCTAAAAAAGTTGTCTCTTTCAATGAGATTTTGGATAAAAGTCGGAGGGTCTTACAAAACTCAGTGTCATGACCTAGGTGTGATGGTAGGTACAAATGAGGTGGGGATCAAACCAGATGGATTATTACCATTTAGGTTAAATTCCTTGATAGGTGGGAGTGTGATGGCGGAAATTTGTAATAAGTATTGAAGGGTTTCCACATGCGAGCTAATTGATACATTAGTATATGTATTTTATTTGGAATCTTTCGATTTAGATCTTGATGCAATTACTTGGGATGTGGTTGTATGAGTTATTTTGGAGGATTGCATTATGTCGCTCCACCTTTTTGACCTTGTTTTAGTGACACTTGAAGATTCAAATCTTGAAGGAATGTTAGATGGGTTTGAGTTTGTTTGGTGTAGTGATTGTGATGCCTTAGATGGAGATTGATGTTGCCCCAAAATAGATGATGCATATTTGGTATTCATTAGTGAAATGTCTATCTTATTTTGGGGATACACAAGAGATCATTGTGAAAGTGTACCAAGGTTCTTGGATTTGGATTGAAAAGAAGAATTCTTGGGATATGTGACACCGATTTCAGTGAGAGTTGGAAGGTTGTGTCATAGTTGATATGGGTAAACGAATTGGTATTTCCATGATGGATGTGGGAGTATCTATAGATGAGGCAGGAGGAGCATCTAAAGTTGCTACAAGTTGTAGTGCTTTCCAATTTTATTCAAATGATGTGGAAGAAGATGGTGTGTTCATAGTCATGCTAGTTGATGTGGTTGGCATGAGTAGAAGTGTGG
Source organism: Taxus wallichiana var. yunnanensis (assembly GCA_018340775.1). Classification (NCBI taxonomy): domain Eukaryota; kingdom Viridiplantae; phylum Streptophyta; class Pinopsida; order Cupressales; family Taxaceae; genus Taxus; species Taxus wallichiana. The sequence goes on from CM031238.1 coordinate 752,302,993, forward strand.
AAAGAGGAACTGAGATAGAATCAATAGATGGTATGATAGGAAAAGGTGGAATAGATGTGGATGGGGAGTGTTAGGAAACCCGATGGATGAGGATGTAGAAATATGAGTTGTACTCGTTGTGGATGGGGAAGGATGTTCCCCCTGAATGAGGAAATCATCTTCCTTAATGAGGTCATGGATGATGGTCTGAAAGGCCCTACAATGCTCAATGTTGTGGCCCGAACATGATGATAGGTGCAAATACAATTGGGATTGAACCATGGAGGTTTCTACTATAAGGATCCAAATGTCTAATGGGAGGAAGCATGATCGTAGAAGTTTGAATTAGATGTTGAAGGATATTTGTGTAGGACCCAATCGAGGTGTCAAAAAGAAGATAACTCTTATGGGTTTTAAGATGGTGTTTTGGCTTGGATAAAGGAGAACTATGTGGTGGAGAACTAGAATTATGGTGAAAGTATTTATAAAGGTAGATAGACGGAGACAAACATGAGGTATTGATTGTGCTAGTTATCTGAGGAGTAATAGTAATTGATGTGGTAGGCATGAAGGTTGTAGTTATGGCTAGTGTGTGTGTAGGATAAGTATAAGATGGTCTTGGTTGTACAACATAAGGAGTGGATAGATAAGGATATAAGGAAGCTTGGTATGTTAAAGTGGGAGGAGATGTTTGATAGGATTCTTGAGGTTGGTTTAACATAGTTTATTATCAGGTACATACAAGAACTATTTAGGATGAAGTTTTGTGCCATTTGAAACAGACAAGTTAAGCAAACAATTATTTTTATGTGTTTGTTTTTGTTTTGATGAAGAACACGTGTGAAAGGAAAAATAAAATGGCTGTAAGAGGACCTAGAAGAAGGTAAACTATGTTTGGTTTCGAGGTAAGTTATGGCTAGGAAATGTCTGAAATGGTTTCTTGTTGGGTGATCAAATCCCAATCAGTGAACCAAGTGAAAGGAATGTTTCGGTGTGTTGATTAATATGTGCGGTTTTAGGCTGTGTGATAAAATGTGTGATGCAAAGAGTTAAACCCCTAATTAAGCTATATGAGTAGGTAGGATGCCAGAGTTTATTTTAAACCAAATTCAAAATATGAAGTTTGATGCAAACAATTACCCAGAAAATGACATTACCATGTAGAAAAGAGAAAATAAGGAAAACTTAAGAATACTGTATATAACTTTTCCTTTTTATCCACATAAAGTTGAGGCAAGAAAGGAGTATGCTTCAACAATCAAAGCGATAGGTTGCAAGCACAAAAATGACAATGAATCTTAAGAAACATTGGAAACGCTTTCCCTCGTTATTTGATTACACGTGATGATGGCGTACTTGGAAGTGATGGTCGGTGGCCAAGAATTACCCAAGTACCCTAGAATTGTACCATCCATGATCATGGATGGGTTCGGATGTGGAGATTGGTGGCACGTTGATGGTATAACAATTAATTGTTGATGGTGCAACCCCGTGGTTGCAAGATCATAGGTGTCACTGTAAAAAAGAAAATAAATGTAATTAGCTAATATGGTCAAATTAATAAAAAATTATGTTTCGAAAAATGCCTAAATGTGTATTTGAGATGAATTACGATCGGAACCTAAGCAAATTGAAATGACCGAACTTAATTAATGTCACAACGGAATTTTCAAATTGTGCCTAACTAAAAATGGATAAAGTGTTAATATTCACAAATCAATTCACAAGGTGATAAGCTAAATTAATTGACTCGATAAAAAAAAACTAAATAAGGTGTTAATTAAATAATGATATATAATCTAAATAAATTGTTCTACTAATCAAAACAAATTATATCATCCTAATATTATTTATGAGCGTAATGCAAATTTTAGAGTGTATATGACTTAAACTAAAGTATATAATCCTAATGTTTTTTGTGAATGCGATGTGTTGAAAATACGGTGTTTTGGTATAAAATGTTATTACGGAAAGTCAATGTGGGTATAAATTTATGATTAGCCCTAGACACTATTTGTAAATATGTTCGAAAGAAGTTAAAACCAATAGGCTAAAGAGACTATACACTTATTATTAACAAAGCTTGCATGAATTTGACACTAAGTCAGAAATAGTGGAATGAATTATTGAACCGAATCTTATGTGAAGCCAAGTGGAATGAATTATTCAAATTTTTTTGATTATGCGAAAGGATAAATTATTGAAATAGTGGAATGAATTATGGCTTGGTGTAAGTTGATTCGTGATGTGGTCTCCATGGGAGGCAGGAGTGAAACTCGTGGGGAGAGAAGTGAGGTGGGGAGCCGAGTGGCTTGGCGTTGGATGGAGAGTTAGTAGTGAGAGTGAGAAATTGGTAAGGAAGAAGGCAAGGAGCTCATAGGGACAAAGTGGGAGGATAGCTCGGGAGATTCAGGAATGGGTAGAGGAGATAGCTCGCCTCGAGTAATTGAATGGAGAAGAGTGGGAAGGAGCTTGGGTGGGAAGTAGCTAGGAGATGTGGTTAAAAGGATGATGGTGTGTGCGTGGAGATGGCTCAAGATAGAGGTGTGAGGGTGAAGGAGTCTACAGGTGGTATGTGCTCGGTGTAGGTGCTAAAGAAGATCTCAATGAATGGGAAGAAGCTCGTGGAGTTGTGGGATGAGGAGATGGCTAAGTGAGAAGGGTTAACGGGATGGGATGTGCCGACGCTTGGTGAAGAGGTGATTACAGAGAAATGAAGTGAGTTGTGTGAGGAAGGAGTTGGGAGAGATGAGTGTGGGAAGGAAGGGGAGATGGGTGGCTCGGTGGAGTCGGTGCGGCCAATTGGGCCTACATGAGGAGGAGATGGGAGCTAGGCGAGAAGTAAGTGGACTGAAAAGTGGTGTGAAGGTGGCCAAGGAGCATTTCGGTGCATGTGGGGATAGGGAGGATTCACGGACGGATGGCTTGGGGAATAGCTCGTGGATGTTGTAAGTTCGGTAGGAAAGAAGGTGAGTTGAGTGGATGAAGTGGAGCTTTGAGAGAGAGGCAGATAGATGGAAGGAGGTGAGCTCGGGCAGAGGAAGGTGGGAGAGGTGGAAAGCTTAGGTCGAATTGGTGGTGGATGGAGAAAAGGGCTTGGTGAAGTGAGGTGGAGAAGGAGACATGGAAGGAGATGTTGGAGATGGGAGGCTTTGAAGAAAGATGGATCGAGTGGTAAGAATAAAGCTCGAGAGAGTGGAAAGAGTTGGGCTTGAGGAAGAGTCAAGCTATGTGTGAGGTGGGAGTAGAAAGGAGATGTGGGATGTTGGGTTGAGTCATGGGGTAGGGAGGTGGTAGACGAGTTGAAGCCAAGAATAATGGAGAGGTGAGTAAATAGTTAGGGGATGGGTTGTATCGGGTAGCTTAGGATATATATATATATATATATTTAATTTTTATATAATTTCCTATAACAAATATAACAATAAAATTTTATAATTTTATTATAAAAAAAAATTAAACAAAAACCTTATTCAAAATGATAAAAATCACTTGCCTCATGGTGAAGACAAAAATGACTATATGTACAAAGGAGACCATACTAGAGAAGACAATTAAATCATGCAAACAAGTGAGTTTCTAAACGAAATATTCACAAAATCTTATTAAATGATGACAACTAAAACAAAATAAGATAACCGTCCTTTTTACGAGACCTGCACACAAAAAGTAATGCAATAAAAATGACCAGATTTCAGTCTGGTCCCACCAGGCGTGCCAAATGTTGATTAGAGTTTCCTGCTTCCTATCTAGATTAGTGTACGAGAAATCAAGAAACACAAAACAACGTCGAAAATACAAGGGCTTAGTACCTTGGATATGGTGATGATTGATATGAGCGCAAAGTAAATGATGAGCTCCTTGCTGCGATTTTCACAAACCTAGAACTCAAAGACACTAGAGATAGATTGGTTAGAGATTTTATGCGGGGCTACCCGAAAAAGCAGACCTGAGAAGTGTTGAATTCCTCAGTGGTTGTCAACCCCCGTGTGATAAATAATAACGATAAAATAGAATTGAAGCAGACAACATGTAACTTGATAAACAAAAAGAACTTGAAGGATGCCAATATGTAGATGGTACTCTTGCGATCGGATGCATGCAACATGAATCTCACTAAATGAATCAAATCACGAGCGAGTATTGTGGCAATACCACATGTTACAAAGACATAATGATAATGATATTATGATAAATGACTAAAATTCCTCAACATTCACCCAAATTTTCTAACTTCTTTTGATGAGGGGGAAGACCCATATTTATAGCCTAAGGTGAAGCTAAACTATAGGTTAATATGTAATCGGGTTGGGTAAGGAAACCTTGATTAAAGGAGGTGATGTGATTCAATAGGGCTTACAAATTTGACTTATGGTGGAGTGGCGAGCATGATTGACATGGTTAGGTGAAATAATGCATTTTATTTTTGAATTTAGGGATGGGGTGTCGGATGGGTGTATTATTTCCCATAAATTGAATAATTTTGAGATATGTGAGATAAATGCCAAAATTTTAATTATCAAATGGGTCCACATGGAGCCCATTTGATAATTAATTAAATAAAGGTGAGTAAATAGATGGGATTTATTTAAATTTAAGAAAAAGAGAGAGAGAGTGAGTTGAATGAATTTGAGATGACGGAGGGGTGCTATACCAAAAATTGGTGTCTACAATTTATGATACTTGATCCTAGAAATTTAATTTGATTGCTTGATGACATTTTGAAACATCTTGTGAGTGAAGGAAGTCAAGATTTACATGTACACAATGCATTGGGTAAAATCATTATCTTTTCAAATAATAATCCAAATCATTTCCTCACTAAAAATCCATGCTATGAATCTCATGTGATGGGTAAATCGCATGAGAAAAGGGATTCAACTCTAATAGTTGTATGTAGGCGGGACAATGTGATGAATAACTTATTAATGTTACAAATATAAATTCTCTATTCAAGCTCCAAGAAAGGTATATTGCTAGGAAATACAAATATTTGTTATATAAAAGTAGTGTTTACTCAGCCAACGATTATGATTTGTTACCAATTAGTATGACACACTTTGTTTGAGATATGTCGTTGAGAAAATGGAACCCGAGATTTGGGAAACAATTCTTAATCCAGAAAATCCTTTCTAGAGCCAAATTATTGATAAAGTTGTATCAAATTCCTACCTGAAATCAAGAATCCAGATTAGGTTTCCACTACAATGAAAGCATTTATGAATTCTTACCTTCGCGTGAGTTAATTGACCTTTTAGGGAAGATTATAATACCAAATTTTGCATTCAGCGCAAATCCTAATGTGTAAAATCTTCTCATTCTTACTAGCTACGAGGCTTATAAATCATTTGTAATGAAATACTAAAAAACTTGTATGTTGAAAAAATGAAGATACTTATTACTGATTAGTGTCCTTGGAGCCTTGCATCCCTTATTTATGATCTTTAGGATGCCTATAATTTCTTGGAGAACTTCTTGTAGCTTCCACAAGATTTCTCGTACTAATGATTACCTGTAGGAACTGAACATGTATTCTGAATGACCAACGAGTTTCCCATAGAATCGAAAATTTACCCATTCATTATTACTACTACAAATTTGATAAATCATGTGTAATGAAATCTTTGAAAAAATTTATGTTGAAAAAAAAGAAGATAATTGTTACCAAGTAGTGTCTTTGGAGCCTTACATCCCTCATTTATGATATTTATGATGCTAATAACATCTTGAGAGCTACCTATAGTTCTAACAAGACTTCTTGTAGAAGATATGTCTCTGCTTATAACAACCTGGCCCAAGTTATTATAGTCGATCGACAGTGAGTTTCCCGTACAACCGAAAAGTTATCTCTGTAGTAACTAAGGAACACTGGAGGATCAAAGGATTAGTGTTGAAGCGTACTTTAGCATAACATGTTATGGATTGATCTCCTCATGTAGCCTTATGATTTGTTTTGTATAATTGTTATCACTTATGCACATTTTCATGTAATTTTTGAACTCTCCTTCAATCTTTTCTCGAGATAAATGCTTGAAGTGGGAGGTGGTGTAATGACAAAGGATTTTTCATTCATGCTCTTGATAATCATAGGTTGAGGTCTCTCCATATTTAATTTCAACACTCTAGCTAGGTGTAGTGACACCACATGAGCTCAAGGAAACTCCTACTTCCTTGAGGTTATTGTCTTTACATTAGGTCATGTGACTTTACACTTTCTACATAAGGAATGTTAAGGTTAGTTTATTATTTATTTATAATTGTTTAAGTAGCCATATACAAAATGAATTTGATAAAAGCCTAGTGGTCCTCATCAAAGGTCTTATACTATTTTTTTCATTCTCTCTGCATGTTGAACCACTTGTTCAAGAATGTGAAAGAAGGTAAACTTAATAATTTTGAAAGATGCTTTTTAATTTCTATAAAGTTTTCTATATTAATATTACAATTTTTGTTTATGTTTGTTTCTTCCGAGAAATTGATTTTAATTGTTGATGAAATTTTTAAAACATATTGTGAATGAAGGAAGTCAAGATTTAAATGTACACAATGCACTAGGTAAAATCATTATTGACACAAATAATAATCAAGAACATTTCCTCACTGAAAATCCATGATATGACTCCGTGTGGTGGGTAAAATCCATGTGAGCTTCTTGAGTGTTATTGCTCATCAAAAAACCGAGAGAGCTTGGGAATGTTGACTTGTGTTGAAAATAATTTTATATGTTCCATGAGCTTATCTGGAAAATATTTAGCATATAGAATTCCCATCTCCGTAATGATGCCCATATGTGCATGCTCTAATCCCAAGCCACTTTCCATTTAAGATATCCGTTCATCATAGTGAACCCTATTTTTGTAGTAATCCTCGACCTCTTCCAAATCTTCCACTCAAACAAATAAAATATTAATTTCTTGACTTCATAGTAATAAAGAAAAGATATAGAAATACATTTCCAAATTATTATTCAAAGAAAAATTCCAAAACATTCACTAAAATCAACTCGAAGTAAAAACATATGCAAACACACAAGTAACCAAGAAGAGACAAGAAGACAAGACAAATAGAAAAGATAATGGTTCATGAATAAAAAATTAATGGAGGTTTTAGAGTGAATTCATAATGTATTTTGTAGGGATGAGCTTGGGAATGTTGAGTTGTGTTGAAAATATTTTTTTATATTCCATGATCTTATCTGGACGATATCTAACATGTAGGATTCCTAACTCGTAAATATACCCATATGTGCACACTCTAATCCCAAGCCACTTTCCATCAAAGATATCAGTTCATCATAGTGACCCCTATTTTGGTAGTATTCCCTAACCTCTTCCAAATCATCCACCTTAAACAAAAAAAAATTAAATTTATTGACTTCACAGTAATAAGGAAAAGGCAGAGGCATACCTTTCCAAATTATTATTCAAAGAAAAAAGTGACTTAGATTAGGGACATTAATATATGTATTGGTTGATCACTGATTAGTGTTTTATACACTTTTTTTGTAAACAATAAGTAGCCATATCAAAAATGAATTTAGTAAAATCCTAGTGGTCCTCATCAAAGGTCTTATACTATTTGTTCATTCTCTACTACCTATCGAACCACTTGTTGAAGAATGTGAAAGAAGGTAAACTTAATAACTTTGAAAGATGCATTTTAATTTCTATAAAGTTTTCTATATTAAGATTACAATTTTTGTTTATGTTTGTTTCTCCCAAAAATTGACTTTGATTGTTGATGAAATTTTGAAACATCTTGTGAGTGAAGAAATTCAAGATGTACATGTACATAATGCCTTTGGTAAAATCATTATCGATACAAATAATAATCTAGAGCATTTCCTCAATAAAAATCCATGATATGACTCCCATGTGGTGGGTAAATACTATGAGAAAAGGGATCCAACTCTGGAAGTCATTGTATACAGGCGGGGATAATGTGATGAATAAATTATTAATGTTAGAAATATAAATTCTATGTTCAAGCTCCAAGAAAGGTATATTCCTAGGGAATACAAAGATCTCTTATATACAAGTAATGTTTACTCAGCCAACAATTATGCTTTGTTACCAATTAGTATGAAGAAATTTGTTTGAGATATGTCATTGAGCGGATGGAACTTGAGATTTGAGAAACAATTTTTAATCTAGAGAATCCTTTCCGAGCCAAATTACTGCGATAAATTTGTATCGACTTCCTACCGCAATCAAGAATCTAGACTAGGTTTCACTCACAATGAAAGCATTTATGATTGTTGACTGTTGTTTCAATGGATTCTTAGCGATTAATAAAATAGATAAGGGTAGAAACGCAAAGAGGAATACTTGTTGTAATGTCATTTGAAGGTTGAATGTGCACGTAGATGACTTTTGGATCATAACGGATGTGAGAGCTCCCTTTTGGCTAGGAGGAACTACATGTAGATGCAAAATAATACCACCAAATAGAGTTAAACAAAATAATGAGTGGATGCCTTGTAGAAGCTAAATCAAAAAGTGTGATAGTTAATCCACTTTTATTTAACAATATTAATGATAGTTAAATCACACATGAAGTAAATATCCTATTGGAATTGAAATGATTTAGGTATCTCGTATAAAAGCAAAGAAGAAAGGTTGTGCAATAAAAAAGTTGTTTAAGGTCAAAGCGAGAGGTTGATTGGCTGGTGTTGGGTTGTAGAGTCTGGTGTAGGCTTTGGGTAAGGTCGATAAGGATTAGGAATGGTTCTCGATTATTGGGAAGTGGGTATTAGCTCATTGGTGAGCTATATTTCCAAACATAGTAACCAACATTGGCTAAGCGTGCCGATGTCGGATTAGGAAGAGTAACCGATGTTGGTTGGTTAAGCTGGCATTAGTAGGGAAATTAGTATAAAGTTCTTAGAATTAGTTTTCCATACTCCAAGTGATTCTATAGAGGTTGGAAATGTGAGGGTGGGGTCGTAAAATGGTTTTGAAGACTCGGAGATGATTAGGAAAGGGTAAAAATTGGTGAAAATTCTAAGTATGATCAAGTGATGGGTTGATGGAAGGAAGGAAGGAAGTATATGGGTGTGGAGAGAAATAAAATACGAGAGATTAGTAAATAAATCTACACAAGGAAACTAGAGATTTAGTGTAGAGATGTTGAATACTTACTAGAAAATAGATTGGAGGACGTAGGTGATGAAGAAGGTAACTGTAGAGATCTAGAGAGAAAATTCGTTGTATTTGTGCCACAAAAGTTCAGACCTCCATGCCTCTCTGTTGTAAATATGTGGTTGTTAAAATGATGATGAATGGTGACCAATGTTGGTAGCACTCCCGTGTGTCTTCTTTTTCCTGAGTGCTAAAGAAATTTGAATGCTCCAAGTCTCTGGAATAAGGAGTACCGAATCAATTGACCAACCTTGGAAAAGGATTTTGGAAATGTATTTAACCTAATTGACAATAGTTAGGTGACTGATGTTGGTTGAGATATAACCGGCGTCGGTCAAGGCGGGAATATCTAGGTTGGCCAAAAATAGCCAGATTGTTGCTATTTTTGGCATGATCTCCAACCTTTTATCAGGTCTTAAGTTATAGATAATGGAAAGATAAATAGGATTCCTTTTAGGTTTATTAATAGGAGTTAAGTCTAGGTTTACACTAAGTCCCATTTAGTTAGGATAGGTTTAGACTCGGAGTCTTAGGTCATTAATAAGGATTGAGTAGGTCATTGAGTGAGGTGGCTAGGTGAGGTGGTTAAGTGAGGATATTAATTAATTTAATTAACATGTGTACTAGGGGATATGAATATGTAAGATCTGGTTAATTTAATTAATGAGGTTTAAGGGAGTATGACCCGATTTTGGTGTCTAAATTTTTCCCTTTTGTTGCGTAGCTTGTATTGATAAGAGACACTAAAAAATAGGAAGTGGTTACCCCAAATATAAGTGACAAAGTGGTGTTTCCCAAGTAGGGCTAAAGGTGAGAGTGCCCCAAGTGTGGGTGGAGGTGATACCCTCAAACCAAGAACCGATGAGGTATTAGATAGAGTCGGTGAGTGGTTTGATAAATGTGTATGTGATGAAAGTGAAAGGTAGGTGGGTTGTAGGTATGGGTATGGGCACTTTGGGTGATGGGTAATGGTCAAATCGGGTAATAGGTAATGATAATCGAATGCATGCACATGTATCGAGTGCGATATAGTTGTTTCACTCGGAATGACTCGTTCCTTTTAAAACAGATAAGGTTAGGGTTAGGAGGAATACACCAGTAGAATGTCGAGATGGTGTGCGTGTACCGTGGAGAAAGATCGGGCTGATTGCGGAGAACTCCTTTTGTCTTGGAAGGATTACCTGCAAATAAGAACACAAGACCACAAGATTTTGATTAAACAATAAATGAGGAAGCGCCTTAGCCCAGGAAATATAAAACTCCCTTTCGAAGGTGGTCAGTTTCCCGCTAATATGAATTAACACAAAAGAGCGTAAAATATCAATTAAGTTGTTTCGTTGAAGCCCTAGGTAGGGAAAAGGCTATTTTCTGGTTATAGTCGTGGTAACCGATGGCGGATTCTTGATAGCGATGCAGTTCTTGATGACTCGATACGGTTCGATAACCGATACGGTGGGTTCTAGGATCTTCTTACTAGCTACGGTGTTTTGTAAAGGCTGGTTTATGGATGATATTAGGAAATGGGATGATTAGAAGCAAAAGAATAACAGATTAGATGCAATGACACGTTGGGTAGTAGATTCGAGAGACGGATTTAGGAGGACTGAAATTCACTGAGCATAAGAAATGTTATAACAGAGGACATGCAAGATGTGACTTACTCGTTTTTCAAAGATGCAAGTTGATCTCCTTGGTTGTAAACACTTCCACTAGTATTTCCACTCGTCTCTGCTCTGTCAAGTGAAGATCGGCCTCTGTTTTTCGCATGCAATCTCTGTCTGATCCAGAAATCCTTTGACCGATCTCAAAAATGAAATTCCAATCCGTTGTTTTGGTTTGGGAGCCCATTTATAGAGGAACCGATGGCGGTTACGTAAGACGGTGGTCGAGTAAGGAACCGGCATCGGTAAGGAAAAAGTAGGCTATTTTAGTAAAATAGCCCACCTTCCACCTCGCTTTTCTCCCGAGAGATCGGTTGCGGGCTTGGTCAAGTGGCTAGAAAGGTCGGCTTTGGAGTGCGAGTAAGGAGGCATTAGTTATGGATGTGAGTCTGGACCAAGTCATGGGTCTTAATTAGGTTAGTTTAGGGTTAGGGCTAGGTCATGATGAGATGGCAAAGTGAGGTGGCGGGTAAGGTGATGTGGATTTATCAATTATAAGGTAATTAATAAATAATTGTGTAAGGTTTAGGTGATGAGGTTAGGTGCGAGATGAGATGCACGAGTCACAGGGTCGTAAGACACAAATTTGGTGTCTACATTAGCCCCTTATTGTCATGTAGCTTGTTTTGTAAAGTCTGCACTGACAATAATATGAAGTGGTTACTCTGTTAAGGGTATAGATAATCCCCCTCAAATCTATCACAGTTGAGTGAACGAGAAATCGGGGATAGGGTTGATAATGGGTAAATGGGGCAAAGTAGGGGATGGTAAGATGGTGGGGTAGGTTCGAGAAGCGAGACGCATATTGAAATGCCATAATACGACTAGGGTACATGATTTGGTGAGCAAACCAGCGGTGCGAGAGGCAAAGGTCGATAGTTTATCAAACAAGGTGATATAATCACGGTATCAAGGCATAGGAAGTAGCCCGGGTATATAACAGGTAAGGTACAGAAGCGTTTAGGCATGTTCGGCGTGCAAAAGGTTGGTTTGGTTGAGATAAGCGTCACGGTCTAAATCCAGGCAAAGTTGGTTGTGAGATCAAGTCAAGGACCCTAATCATGCTAAAACACAAAGCAGATGAGCTCGATTGAACAAAAAACTACCGGATGGGTGGATAAAAGTGTATGGTGTTGATTTTGGGTAAGGGATGGAAGTGGTGCGGCCGTGGGTCGGGCCAAGTTGTTGGGTTGCGGCCTTGGGTCGGGCCGGAAGGGTAAAGGAGGCCTTAGGTGGGGCCAAATAGTGAGGGCGAGGCCTTAGGTCGGGCAATTGGTAGGTTGAGGCCTTGGGTCGGGCCAAATTGGTAGGGCGAGGCCTTGGGTCGGGCCAAATGGGTAGGGCGAGGCCTTGGGTCGGGCCGAATAGGTAGGTTGAGGCCTTGGGTCGGGCCGGATAGGTAGGTTGAGGCCTTGGGTCGGGCCTAATGGTTAGGGCGAGGCCTTGGGTCGGGCCGAATGGGTAGGTTGAGGCCTTGGGTCGGGCCAAATGGTTAGGGCGAGGCCTTGGGTCGGGCCGGATGGGTAGGTTGAGGCCTTGGGTCGGGCCAAATGGTTAGGGCGAGGCCTTGGGTCGGGCCGAATAGGTAGGTTGAGGCCTTAGGTCAGGCCGGACAAGTGAACAAATGGTGTGCAGCAAAGGTGGATAGAGGCGATATTGGTGAAAAAGAGGCAAGGAGTAAATAAGGGCAAAGAATGGGGTGAAAGTTGGGTAGAGAACCGATGTCGATTCTCGCATGACCGATATCGGTTAAGAGACCAACACGGTTCCTTAGGGCAAAATGAAACCGATATCGGTGAAAGGTGAAAAAACTATAAAAAGAAAAAGTACGCTTGTCATTGTCACTTTTGTTATTTGCTGAAACCAAATCGACTTGTCGACATGGAGAGTTGAGATTAGAGGCTTGATTAGTGAGGTGGAGCTATTGTATTGGTGGAGAGAGTTGATAGTGGGCGATTAAGGAGGAGTAGCGATTGATTGGCGGGACCAGCAGATCGGGATTGGAGCCATAGCACGGCAGAGGAAGGCTGAGAGGCTGGACCAAGGTGGACCGCACCACCATCCCACCACGGCTTGACGTGTCGTCGTTCGGGTAGATTCGAAACTCTTTAATTTGGTAATTTGGTTGTATTATGCTAAATTGGGGGTTTGGGAAGGGATTTGTATTTGGTAGGAAATTAGGAGTAGATGGACGTAATTTGAAAAAGGGAGAGGGTAGATAGGTAAAATATGCTAAGGCGGCTAGGAGGGTAGAATTTGAGGGTGTTTGGGTGGGTAAATGGGTAGAAATAGGTGAAAAATGGGTTTTGGGGGCCGCGCGGGGGTTCGGCTCCGGGAGAAGACAGTGACCGATGTCGGTCACTAAGCGACCAGCATCGGTCGCAAATGATATGGAAAGCCTGCTTGGGAAGGGACCGGCGTCGGTCGTGTATCGGCCGGCGTCGGTTTGTGTGTGGGAGGGGTTTGTTGTGTGTTGGGGTTGGGTGGGTTTGTTTTTGTTGTTGTGGGTTTGGGTTTGGGGTGGGTTTGTTTTTGTTGTTGTGGGTTTGGGTTTGGGGTGGGTGTTGTGTTGGGGTTGGGGTTGGGTTTGTGTGGGGGTTGGGTTAGGGGTGGAGAAGGGTTTGGTGTAGGGTTGGGTTAGGGGTGGAGAAGGGTTTGGTGTAGGGTTGGGTTGGGTTTGAGTTGGAGGTGGGAGAAGGGTTTGGTGTAGGGTTGGGTTTTGGGTTTTTGGGTTGGGTTGCATGTGTTTTGTTTGGGTTTTGTTTTGTTGGTTTTGGGTGGGATGGTTTGGGTTTTTGGGTTGGGTTGCATGTGTTTTGTTTAGGTTTTGTTTTTGTTGGTTTTGGGTGGGATGGTTTTGGGTTTTTAGGGTGGTAGGTTGCTAGAGGGGGTGGTAGAGAGTCGGGGTATGGTTGGGGGATAAAAAAGGGTGTTTAGATGATAAAGTAGATGTTGTAATAAAAAGTAGGTCTAAGGATGTGGGTTGGTTTTGCGAGCACGTCATTAGTTGGCGATGCGGATAGGATGCCCCCAGCTGTTGGTGCGGATGAGGCCACACGTATCTGCGGCTCATTGGGCCATCATGCGCGAGTGGGACTCGGTGGAGTCGAGAGGTACAAAGCGATAGAGAGAGATCACACTTGATGGTCGCCCTCATCGAGAGATGGGATCCGGCGACCAATGTGTTCCATCTCCCGGCCCGGGAGATGACCGTCACGTCATGGAGGATGTGTATCGCATCCTTGATTGCCTATCGAGGGAAGGCGATCTTCGAGTAGATTCGAAGATCGCCATGGGCAAGCATATCTGAGGTTTTGGGGATCGCGCTGCGGCTGACCTACCATAAGCGAAGTATCAGTACAGTGACATGTATAATGCGCATCGACACGAACACGGCCAGTTGTGTTGATGATGGTTGGGATCACACCCGCCCTCCCGGACTCGAGAGGAGGCCGCTTCCCCACGAGCATTGATGGGGGTGTGCTTGAGATGGTGGAGGAGCACACATTACGCTGGCACCAGATATATCCAGTGCGGTGTACGAGGAGCTATGGGGGCTATCGCCGAGAGGCGGTCGGTATTTGCTCTACATTTTGTTGCATTGTTGGGCATACGAGCACATCGTATGCATCAGAGCCAGCGAGGTTACCCAGCAAAGAGCTGGGCCACAGTCATATACCGATATGGCTTTCGAGAGGTGGTTGGGGGTCGTGGGCGACCCACGAGCGATTGTTGCAATTGAGTCGGGATGTGACATACCATAGACATTTCTTAGAGGGCCTTACAAAGAGTAGACATTGTGAGACCCTACAGAGGTCACCCTGGAAGAGGAGCCGCTTACTGATTGTGCCTAATCCAGTACACATTACGGATAGATGAGATGGAGGCCAGGAGAGTATGAGCGGATACCCCAGAGAGAAGTGCAGCAGTAGATAGGGGCTGCGGCAGGGCGAGCCACCTCCCGCCCTCGCATGCAGAGGGATGATGCAGAGGCCCCACCGCCCGCACCACGCCTTTAGATCCAGATTGGGTAGCGGAGAGGTCAGCAGTGAGGTGTAGATGATCTTTGAGTGCAGGATCACTCTGAAGTGTAGTGGGCGAGGGCAGAGAAGCTAGCCAGATAGAGCCGCTGCTGCCACAGCCCAGACTTAGCTGCAGATTATAGAGAAGATTAGCTCGAGGTCGAGTGCAGCTCTTACGAGGGGCGTAGCTTCAGCACGAGCACGTATAGTGTCTTACGAAGGCCATTAGCTTGAGCTCGAGCACGAGCACGGACAGCACCACCACGGCACCACGGCTACGAGTGCGAGTACGAAGCGGCAGACAGTATGCGGCACCACCGCATAGCCATAGAGTACCACCAGCAGCAAGACCAACGAGGCATTCTGGGGGTTGTCAGAAGTGCAGGGACCAGCCCAGCTCCGTCGGTGGCTCGAGAGTGCTATATGGAGGTTAGAGCGAGAGGCCTTTGATATTATCAGAGATATTCTTGATGGTACTGGAGTTGAGTATCGAGCTTATGCGCGCTGCCAGGGTAGAGAGACCTCTCACACCTGAGAGATCTCGAGGAGGTGCGGCCCATGGTGGCGTGTCCGTGTGCGGGTAGGAGGCGAAGGCACCACGAGGACCAGCGAGGAGAGTCTTTGAGGGCGGGAGAGCCGAGAGATCCTAGACATGGTTGTTGCATTTTAGAGATGGGCACCGGTCTTGAACCGAGTGTATTGATAGAGGCTGCGTGCATGTATTATTCATGTATTCATTCATTCATTTATGTATACCGGCCTGCGAGCCGAGTAGGGTTGTATAGTGGATCTGGTCATGAGCGAGTATATAGCTATTTTTGATACGAGGACCGCACTGCGAGCGAGTCGAGATTTTTGCAGTGATGCGGCTGCGTGCCGCTTTGTTGTATGATGAGATCACAGAGGCCCCGATGTAGGGGCACATTGTATTTTGAAAACTTGTATATATATATATATATATATATATATAGACGATATTTTGATCCCACATGCGATGTTCAAAATGTGTTTAAATATTTGGTTAATAAATTTGGTAATATATAGAATGTGTGATGAGTTTAATTGACATGTTGATAGATGGATGATCTTGAGGTTTTTGTTTTTTTACGTATATATGAATGTCGGGTTATGTGATGAATTGGTGGTTTTGTGACATTGTGATATATGTAAGCGATGAGTTGGATCCAAATGATGTATAGATTGATAGTTTCTTGATATCCGTAGTTGATGGTTTATGTATTTGTATAAAATAAATGATGTTAATGAAATTGTAATGCTATGTGTGGTGGATGAACAAATGTGGTAAATTGTGTTGTTTATGCAAAAAAGAGGCGTGACAAAAATTTAGGTGAGAAATGAAGAAAAGAACGCTGTTGAGAAAAGATAGTGTGTAACCAATATCGGTTAAGGAACCGATATCGGTAGGATTTGATAGGCATCGATATCGGTTAAGTAAGCTGATACGGTTATTTAGGTATGAGCTTTTCTAAAAATAGAAAAGCTAGGGTGGTGACTTAAGTTTTAATTTTAGAGCCATACGCAAGAGGTTAAATACGCGAGCGCTTGACGCACTTTTGATCGACAGGGAGGCAGAGTTGTTGCATGAGAGATTTGAGTGATAAGGAGAAAAGAGACAAGGAAAGTGAATGTGATCCGAGATTAGAAGGCGTAAAGACAAAGTTGAAAAAGGGTGGTGATCATGGCGAACGAGGAGAAGCATCCGTGAGGCAGAGGACAAGAGGGAAGACAAGAGACCACCTCAAGTGCTGCTGACAAGAGGTATCACTTGTTTGTGATTTAACTACCTTTGCATGTTTTGGGAATGAGCTAGAGGAGAATAGGTAAGTAGATATGAGAAAGACAACATGATAACTAGGGGTATAGATGAGGTGAGTGTTATGGGGTAGGTAATTCGGGGTTTTTGGGTATGTCATGCGTGTATATAGAAAGGAATAAGCGATCAATTTATTGTCGTAGGTGGTTGTTTTTAGGGAAGGTGTATGTAATTGACAATGACCGGTAGCGGTTAGGGAGAACGGTATCGGTTATTGAACGATACGGTTATGTATAAGCGATACCGATTCTTCGGAGGAATTTCGAGAATGTTTGAAAAACCTCGACGGTTGAATGGTTGTTTGTTGTTTTGGTGTATGCAGGCGAGGCGAGGGTTGAGATGAATGATAGTGTGCGTAGCTATTGTTATCACGAATCAAAGCGGATGTATGCTTACTGCCAATGAATGGACATTGATCATCGTTTGGGGTTAAGTGGAATCCGTTATTATTCACGAATCACGTAACCATGGTATATTACTGAGCGTTGATTGAGAGATGGAATCCGAGACAAATACCTTTATCTCGCGTGCAGGAGATGCAGTAACATTGGAAGATGTGTTAGTATTTTGAGACTCCCTATTACAGGGAGAAACAGTATATCGAGCACTACCTTAGCGCGGCACGGGCAGGAGCGATAACGCGTGATATTTGGTCCATACGCACGAGATTTGACACAGCGAGTTTATCATTTACGTATGGGGTAATGTATGTATGACAGCTTACCCCGAGGAAACAAGTTAGCAGTGATATTAATGATAGTAGGGTATTATGCGTTACCGAGGCGGAAAAGGGGGAAGATTTCCAAAGGCATTGATGTGTTATTTGGGAGATGATAGAAAGGAACGTGACTTTGCATGGGCACTGCATATTTGGGGCGGAGCTATACAGGGTTTATGGGCTTGTGGCGAAATCACGGGGCACGCTTAGATTGTTCATACTTATTACAACTGTTAGGCCTATGAGCACATTGTTGTGTGTGACCAATAGGCCAATCCCTCGAGAAGGAAGGCCAGATCTGAGAGTTGGGATTGACGATGGGTCAGGATGAGAATAAGAGGCAAGATCTCGAGACCGTGGCCAGGTGACATTGAGTATTACAGGCCGAGGTATAGGGGAGAGAGTGACGGATTTGCAGATATACATTGGAGGCCTTACAGAACTATATGGTAACAAAGAACATAGCCGAGCGAGTTGAGGTGTAGTAAGCGGCCGAGAGTGGATCGCGCAGAGGCGAAGGCAGTGAATATGAGAGAGGATTCCTATAGATCGCGTGCGGCGACAATTTGGATTTGTGCTGAGATATACCCCTAGCTTATAGACCATATATGAGATCGGCGAGCAGGCAAGTACTCTCACCTCCCCGCCCAACACCTCGAGAAGAAAGGTCACGAAGAGAGTACTTGTTAAATGATCATCGCGAGGTAATGGATGCGAGAGCGACAGAGGCCTATAGATTATGGTAGGCGTGAGAGCTGCGAGGTATACGTGATTGTCCGACATAGCGTGATTACAATGCAGAGAGGATAAATACTGCAGCGTGAATTCAGAGCTCAAGCGCAGTGAATGAGACAAGAGGATTGTTAGCGATTCATGAGTCACGGGTGGGAGACTAGAGTGGAGTCCTCCATGCGAGAGGGCATATTCATATGTTATAGGAGAGATTGGCGGATCAGTGGCATGGTACAATAGTAAGCGTGGTACCTTTGAGGTGAGAGAGGCAGCCGGCGAGAGGGTGACGATCACGATCATCACCTAGTTCAAGGATGAGGCGTGAGGGTGCGAGTAAATGTTAGCAAGCAAGGTATAAGAATAAAGAAGGATGCCGACCTGCGTGTCGATGATAGAGAAGATGTATTTGTTTAACATCTAAATAAAACTGAATATGTATGGTGATTTGAGTTATGATAATAATAAGAATGTTTGCGTTGTGACTTTTGGTGTTTTGAAAAAGGATAAAGAGGAATGTGATTAAATAGAAATACACAGAAATATTTATTATACCACACATGATAGACATGGTAGGGGATGGTATTAGCTAACCTTTGGGAGACCCCATGTCTCGAAGTCGTCTGCCTACATAGCCCATTGCACAAAGTAAGGAGGGGCCCGAGGTCGATGTAGTTCTCCCTCAGATCAGACTGGGAGAGGTGGATTCGTGCAATTTGGTATGGCATTTAGGCAATTGGTCGTCGTTGGCAAAAATATTAAGATCGGTAAAGCGCAAGGTCGATGGTGTCATAATGAATCGGGTGATGTTTGTAGTGCTGCACAAGGGAAGCGGTTAGCCTACCCAAGTGTATGAACCATAACCGATTAAGGTCAACACACAATCCCAAAGCGAGGCAAAGCGTAAAAGAGTGTCTGCAGGCAAAAGAGCTAAACAAACCACACAACGTGAGAACGAGCCGGCTTCCTCAGTACCGCGGCATGACGAAGTCATCAGTGAAAAGAGTTGCAGATCACAATATACCAGCGCAGACATTACGCCCTCGAAGTCAAAGCAATACGTAACCGGAACGAAGTACATTG